>NW_019292444.1:5256-53372 GCF_000500325.1 Leptinotarsa decemlineata | reverse complement strand
AGTTCAGCACTCAACCAACGATATTACCAAATATTAGAGTTATGTTTCATTTATTACAGTTTGTAACTCAAGCAAATAATCTTATTTTTATGTTTTTGTTTTTATTTTCATTTTGTAATTTGTTTTTTTTGAGTTTTTGTTTGTATTGGTTAAGAACGAATGTTATGTTTACTTTTAGTTTCTTTTTTTCGTTCCTTTCCAAAATTACAAAATACACCTTTCAATTCACCTTTCAAAATGCGGAACCCTCGCAGACTATATTGAACTTGAATGACCGCCGATTAAAAGTAGTTTGCGGGTGCCTTGTGAATTCACTTAAATAAACCGGATTCAAACTTCCTTCCTACCCCATTCTTCCTTTCCTTTCCTGACAAGACACAAGTCTCACCTCCCCGTTGGTTCTTGCTGGACAATAAAATAAGCATAATTAAGTACTTGTGCTTATAAATTATTTGTAGCAATTTTTAACAAAACTGTTATATTAGAAGAGAAAAGTATTATTCATTGACTTAGAAGAGTTCATTTATATTACATAACTCAAAGACAACCCTTTTTCCTTGTATTTGTTTTTTTAATGGTCAGTTTCATACGTATAATTTTAGGCAATACACAATATTTGTTTGCATTTATACAAATATTACGTAATTTGCTTTAAATAGGTGTGGTACCCCAAAAAATTTTCGCGCCTCCGCTCCGGCGGGCTTTTCTGTGTGAATATAGTCTTTTTGACATCAGCCTTCCCTGTTCTCCAATGCACGAGCCGTCACTGGTAACAATAGAATAAGTTTGAATGGGTGATTTGAACGTACTCCATTTCTTTCACACACTACCTTCATTCATCATAAAACCAAGTATACTTTTGTCTAACTGTACTATTAACGATGTAATGTCTAGAGAACTTTTTCATTGGCGCTTGGTGCAGACGCAGCTGGCGTCCCATTTTTTTACAAAAGTTATCAATTATTCACCAGCCTATTTCGTTTTCGAGTTACCTGCAAAAAAAGTTTCGAAACACCATTTGCACCGTTACGATGTAATCACCAGGAGCGGCATCAAATATTAAACACGGTTTACTTTGAAAATAATAGCAAAACGAGTCCCCATCCATAACGTGACCCAATTTGCGAAGAAAAATGAACAACGTTAAACGTTTTTGTGTGTGTCGCACGTGCCGATGCTATTCTTATATTTCACAGCCACCTGCTTCTGATTGTTTTGCCATCGTAAGTTTGTCCTTCGCCATACTTCTTATGGATTTCTTTTGCTACGAGTTTGATGGATGCTATTGGTGGAAAGAAAGGGTTGTATAAAGAAACGAAGAAAGTTTTTGTACTCGTAGTAATAAAATCAGAGAGTAGCATGTGGGGCAGTCATGAAACAGCAGTTCATGTGTATTTACGAGGTCTGTTAAAAAAATAAGGTGAATTTTCAAATGCGAATATATTTACCCACACAGCACCAGATATTCATAGAATATTCCCTCTATGTCATAAAACGAACGTATAATATATTCCAAATATTCATAGAATATTCTTGGAATATATATGTTACGGGCAACGTGATTAACTGGGCATTATTAATAAGGACCGGCCATTATTAATAATGCCCAAGAGCGATCTGCAAAATCATTAATTTTTCACTTTGACCGGCCAATAATGCCCGACGGCCCGTGGTCCAAGTAATAAGTCAGTGTTTGAGATAGCTTGGACTGGACAGTATGAATAATTCTCTACTTGTAGCCGGGCAATGTAATAAATTGGACCGCGGCCGTATCTTACAACATGCCGTGTACAAAGTTGTGTTCACGGCAAACCCCGTCATAGCCAATCTCTAGGTTCAGTAGAAAGAGGAAATCAGGATATAGAAAAGATGGTATTTACATGGTTGGATACAATGAAACAAACAAATAAAATGGTCGGAAGGGTTAAGATTCGTACAGTTCATGAAAAATAAAGCTCATACCACTCCGGCATCGATCGCAGTCCTTTCGAAGCTATGTTTGGCTGCAAACCCAAAGTAGGTTTAAAATCAGTTTTGACATCATTTGACGGGTTAGACGGGTTAGAACCAGTAACAGCGGGTTAGCCTCACCATGGGTAATTATGAAAAACTTCGAAATTTAAGGTAATTGATTTCCGGGTCGAAAACTCTAAAATACAATGAAAACACAAATAATCACACCGAATTATCGTCAAACATATATTAACAAAATAATAGTGGCCAACAAAATTGCTAGAAAAATCAAAATTCTTTTTCGCTATATTCGGATGAGGTGGAATCAGCATCGAGTTCAATAACGATCAGATTTATGGAACTTTGCATAATATTTGTTCTCTTCTTTTATAACGTGGGCCACACAGTTCTTCCACACATCACTGTTACCTACTTCATTCACCACTCGCCTTATATTGTCAAGCACCACAGCATTCAAAGTCGGTGACTGAACACACAATAGTATGGAGGCAAACGTAAGAGAATATGACCACGTGTTTTACACATCGAATCAATAATAAACTTTTTTTTGAAATTACGTTGTTTTATGGTCGCCAGTAATACCTTTTTCGTTGGAATCTTCTCGGGTATTTCCATGTCATGATTTGGCATCGAATCAACAATATCTTCTTTTTTTGTGTTATTGTTTGGTATTGTAGTCAATAACCAAGAATGATACGAAGCGTTATCCTTAACAATAAACGAGTTTGGAGGAATATTTGGGAGAACTGCTCACTGAACCAGGTTTCGAATAAAGCCGCAGTCATATCTTCGCGGTAATCAGCAGACGAATCTTTTATATTTTTGGCCGACATTGCAAAGCGTTAGGCACGAAACCACTTTCATTCCCGGCATGCAAAATTATAAAACATTTTCCCCTTGAAGAAGCTGTGTTCAAATCACAATACTTGGTTTCGTCTACCCAGCCATATTTGACAACATCATGGGTGTGAAATCAAGTTTCGTCGAGGTAGATTATATGTCTGCTGGATTCTCGGTAGCTTTTCATTCGCCTCAAATATTCTTGTCGGAGTTGAACAATGCGTGTCGATTCCATTATGACCATCCGATTGTTGAATTTTTTATACTTGAAACCACAAGACAATAAGACACCTCGTAGAGTTTCTGAAGATTTGTAATTTTAATCGGGATAGTCGAGTAATTTATTCTAAATCATTGCCAAGGTTGGTACTTCATTTTTTTGGTATATACCATAAAATATTCGCCGAATCACATCTTTTGTAGCACTCGCATATTCTATTCACAATAGCATTCTGTGATGTGTGACAGTTTTCCTTCTTCAAGCATTCATGAATATTCAAAATTACTCGCTGAACTTGAACATGTAAATCCTTATTTTCAAATTCCGGATTCCTATCGATTGACACAGATTCCTCACACGTAATGTTATCGTTTGTTTCAAAAGGTCTTCAGAAAGCCATATTGATGAAAGTACCCAAAAACACTAAGATTTTCACAAAAATCGGTTTAAACGATGAGATTGGAACCTTTGGTGTAAAATTTGAAAACTTTTTCTAGAGATCAATTACCCTAACACCAAACTGATATTTTTGCACTCGACGCGCGTTTCGCTAACAC
Source organism: Leptinotarsa decemlineata (assembly GCF_000500325.1). Taxonomy (NCBI): domain Eukaryota; kingdom Metazoa; phylum Arthropoda; class Insecta; order Coleoptera; family Chrysomelidae; genus Leptinotarsa; species Leptinotarsa decemlineata. The sequence continues at coordinate 49,781 of NW_019292444.1, read as the reverse complement.
GGTTAGCATCTTCAGGATAAGCAAATTGATACTGAATCTAAAGACAAGGGTTAGCTGTTCATATACCTAAAGTTTTTTGGTCCGATGTGGACTTTTCGGTAATTAACTAGTGGAACCACTATCTTCAAATTAATTTCTCGGTTTTTTAATATATTGTTGACACGGTATTACCAAAACCATGAGATGTTCATCTAATAAAATCATTGAAAAAAACAATATACGACTGCAAAGCAATGAGATTGCATACTTCCAGCCATAAGGTGAGCTGCTGTGACAAAACTCTTCAGAATTGGATTAGGAAACTAGCATTTAGATTTAAAATGATAAACATACGTCAAGCAGTTATGGAAAGTAGAAGAATAGTGGAATTGCGTGACAAATACTTAAAACAATTAACTAAATAAAGACTAGAACAACGGCAAATCTTCTATTTGGACGGAACTTGGTATGCCACTCACGACACAGTTACGAAAGGGTGGATTGATGGTTCGCTGAGTAAGGGTTTCAGTTTTTTGTGGTGCTGGGTATACAAACCTGAGTTTCATTCACGGGACTTCTGAGGGGATACTTTCCACTGAAGTGGAACTCACATACCAAATTTCCCGTAGAAACTTCAAGTTCCTTGAAGGCATGGTTATTATCGTTTATCAACAAGAGACTGGTTTTCAGGAAAATAATAAATTTTGCTCAAAGTCAAAGCATTTTCAGCCCGATCAGGCTTATCTACAAAAACCCCATAGATCTATTGTAGTCTAAAGTGTGTCGTAATTGGCTCCAGAGAGAAGGAAAGCATCTCTGCATTGAAGATATGAATTCTGCAAGAAGTACGCAGAAATATCTGTAATTTAAAGGATATCATGCTATTATCAGTTTTCCGCGAAGAGATGAAAGATGAATCGTGTAATTCATTGAATTTTACAATGAAAACATTTATTCAATCGGTAGGTAGATGGAATTAATTGTGCATCATGTCAGTGAAAACAATCACCAGCAGACAATATGCAGAACCCAATTACATTTCTATGCCAAATATTGACATACCTCCTCTTGTAATAACGAACAAGATTCCCATAAACACGACTCGAATGAATCGAGGAAACTATTCGATTCGGAATGTTATGTACACGAAACGTATAAACTAATTGCAGGTTTGTTTACGTACCAGTGATTTACTTTAATCTCGCTACAGCAGCATCGCAGCAGGAAGGAGCGGCAGGAACCGTTACGATTGCTGATGATTATTCAAGTGTTTGTGCTGCTCCGATTGGATCGGTGTTTGCCTCCACTTTATTAAGGATTCTTTCGAGGAAAATGGACTTCTTGGAGCGTTGATTGCATAATATAATCCACTGACGTCCAATTAGTCAGCGACTTGGCTACAAATGGAATAAACTATTGGAAACAGCTTCTTCAAAAGAGCTCTTCCAGATTTTTCAGATAAACGTTCTTCAATTTTCCCCAGGCGATCATACTGTTCAAGTTTGTCTTATTATGGAAGTTTCTACTTCTATGGTCTATACCAAATATCATTTCAAGATGTTTGATATCTAGAATGTTACTTCGATATTTGAACTTGCTGACTAAAATAAATTTCTTTATTACATTGTTGGTTTTGAAGATTGCTTTCGAAGCTGATGAAAGACATTTTTCTAGCACAATCGTCAGTAATTTTTTGTTCAAATAAGGTGATCTCAGCAGACTTATTGGGATCTTCAGTGGTTTATATTACGCAGTACCAATGAACTTTTCAGTTTGCCCTTCATTGCCCTCAGCTTAGGAAAGCGCGTTTAGTCTACTGGCTTTGTACTCTACTTTTCTTCTATAGCACAGATTCTTCTGAAGAATTGTGGAAAATAATCCATGAAACTTTGTCAACATGAAATACTGTCAATAATATCATCTGCTATGTGCTACTTGCGGGTCACCATTATATTCGGTGAGAAACAAAATTTGTATTTCTGCGTCACAAAAACTGGATGAAGAACAAGAAATAATGTGCGACAAAAAGGAGGAGGACGTGAAGCAAAAAATACCAGCTGTATCACTGAAGAATCCTGCAAGCAGGACTTCCCACTGAAGTTATTCCTGTACATACACACATCACCTCGTACTGACGAGTGGCCAAACAGCCCGAAACCGGTCTGCAAGTGTGTTCCAATAATTGAACTCAATTCCGGCAGTTGTATCGCCAACAACATATGCAGAAATAACTTCAGTGGAGGATCCTGCACTGACACGTGTTGGATATAATCCAACGTGGTATTAGCCAGGGGAGTAGTTTGTTTTTCAAAGGTGTCAGTCCATTCAACTGCAGTGTAGGTAATTTGAGACTGGCCTGAATGAACTGTTCTTTCAGATAATTTGATTCAAAGCCAGTTTCCAAGTATGCCCAGTCATTTATGTGAAATAAGGAGTTCCTGCTTATGGAGTTTCACTCATCTAATTTCAGGTAATCGTAGTATTGGATATGTACAGAGAATGGTCATCAAAAGAGAATCATGAATGGAAGGTGACAAATGTGATGATAAAAATTCACTAGTAGTTGTTAGACCCATTGACCAAGAAAGATCACTGATGTGAGTTTTATAATCGGAAAATACGTTGCATTGCTGAGTGCGAACATGAAGTGTATACTATCCAACCTGTTCAAATGAATGCTAGGTACATAGTTACTAGAAAGATTGAAAAGTTTTGAAAACTCCTGAATCCATAATTGTACGGAGGACTTGGACCACTACCTGGAAGCTGTTTGACTCGTACATTTTTTTCAGATCTCCAGCAAACCCTCTATCCTCATCTGATTGCCCATCTTCTTCATGACAAGGATTTGAACAATATTGTTGCCTGAACTAGTTTGATACAGGACATTGTTTAACAGTTGGAAGAACAGGAGGGTGGAAGTCGTCTTCGGTTGCAGATTTTTGAATTGCAGACTCATCAACTTAGGAAAATGTAAAAGCAAAATGATACAACTGGCAGTGAGCACATTATTTTTTATATCGACTGTGAAATTATTGCAAGAAATATCTAGTTGTGTTATGAAGTAGATGTTTCAGGCAATGCGAATTGTATTATTGAGATTTTCATCAACATTGAAGAGCAAGACGGAGTTTTAGTAAAATTGTTAACCTCTATAATGTAATTCAGTGTTCCATGAGAGTTAAAAAAATTGTTTGGATGTAAGGGTCGCAATATATTATCAAATTCAAAAATTGAAATACTCAATCTGTCATTACGTTCAAAATGATACTGTATCTTCTACCATTGCGTTGAAGACTGGAGAACAACTCTCTTGGGTTGATAAAAACTTGAAAGTCTACTAAGGAAAAAAGTATATTTGTTTGTATACAATTTCGTTTCGTTTTCTTTGTGTGATGATCTATCCATCATCGTCAGTAACGAATGATGTAAATAAATCATTCATTCCAACAGCAGACTTCTCATTATATCACATCAAACGAAAGTTGGAAAAGGCCTGAGGCTCTGCAGAACCATATTTACCAAGCATGCTCTCTATAATTTTCTCGAATACGGAAACTTTTAATGACTTTTACTAATCGTCTAGACCATACAGAACATATAGCAACCTCCCACTCGGCCATGAATAAATTATAACATCGTACAACGAATATAGGTCGAACACTGTATAAGAACTTTCGTCCATCTAACGAGGTCTCTAGAAAGCTTCATCACAAACTTCAGTTGCATTTTCTGGGTGCTCTCTGAAATAAATCACATCTGACCTAGTTATTGCAGAAGTGTGGATTGACGACAGGTGTGAGATAAATGCACATTCTTTGAAGTTTCACGTAAACAGTAACATATCCTTTTTCAAATCCTTCATTAAGTAGCATTATTTTGCAGAAGTTGAAAAAACAGGACAAATTGTGAAGACTAAAATAGGATTCTGAAACAATTTATTGCATTTCACATCAAAAACATTTGTAGAGTTTTCCATTCATTCATTTTTGTCGAAAATGTCTATTGTTTTTTTACATTTGATATCATCCATGGTCATTGATTATTATATTTGGTTAGAATTTGCCTTTTTAGTTAATTTTTTTCATTCTCTTCGATTTTACTCATTTTCGTCGAAATGATTTCATCTGAATTGAAAAAACTCATATAGTGGAACCATTAGTTCAGGCCAGTCTCAACTCCCTGAACTGTAGGGTAATGGAGTGACACCTATCAGAAAACAACTACTACCCTGACTAATACCACGAATGGTGCTGAATTACATCCTACAGTGTAGGGAGTTGAGACTGGCCTGAACGAATTATTCCTTTGGATCAGTCTTTCCCAGCCTGTCGTTGTTTCCAACGCTCGAGAATTTCGTCGAAGAAAATGACCTCAAACTGAGTCCTGCACTTCTGACGGACATCAAAACACACTGTCTTGATTTGATTCAAAGCTACTACATGTATTCTCCTGAAGACTTCAGTAAATATTCTTGGATCCAAAACCCGTTTGCTGATATAGAAATGGCGCCAGAAAACTTTACTGCGACAGAAAATGACTAAAAAATAGCTAACAAAGCAGTAAAGTTTTTAATTACATTGTTGATGATAAACGTATTCAAGAGATATCCACCGATGGCGAAACGTTCTTTCAGGAAGCTGGAGAGATCCGACAAACCATAGCATGTCTAAAAGTAAAGGCGATGGCAAGGGGAGCATCGTTTATCATTCATTTTGAGTAATGAGTCTTCTATCGAACTTATAGAAAGCGTTTTCATAGGAAGGGAAGTCATCATCATTTTTTTTGCCAAAGATCTTTTCTATGCTGATTTTATTTCAGTATTCTGAAGAATTCTCTTCCCATAGACGGAAGCTAGACGAACTGTAACAATCTGCGGCAGCTCGTCAGAAGAGGCAAGGGAGGCTTAGGCTCCCCATAAAATGTAAGGCTATTCATCGCAATAAATCAAGAGATATTGACGAATAATAATGATTATTTTTTCTAAAAATACTTGGGAATCATTACTTCAGCATTAAATTTTAATATGCCCAAAAAAACAGTGTATCCTGCATCAACAAACCTCAAACGCACTACCCACAAACGAATAACAGAGAAGCCATCAACCCGAAATGATGAATGCCATACGTTGATACGTTGCAAGAGACCAAGCCTCCGACCGCTTTAAAAACACAAGCACCGCGAGATCGATGCAGCCAGCGACATACGTCCCGATTTGTAATTTCAGTTGCAGAAATTATAGTGTTAGAGGAGCCTATCCTCCAGTTGGTCTTCGTCAGTGTACGACTGCGTTTGTTTTTGATTTAATCATTCGTACGGGATGCCGTGACTGACCGGGGCTGATAAATATTTCGTTAAATCGTTCTAGTGTTTCTTGATATTATTTGTCATTTGTGTATGAAACAGACAGTATTGCATATTAGCTGTGCTCTTTGGTAATATTTTTAATGTGTTTTTGAAATGTTTTCCTTCAATTTCAATGTGTTTTCAGGTTTTTACTTTTTGGTAAGTTTTTTTTTTCATTTATTATGGATAAGTTGGTTGCTGACAAATAATTTTAAGTCTTTATCTTATAATAATGAATTTTACATTATTAAAACTCTGGGAAGGCCTCAGCTAAATTTGATTTCAATTAAAGCGTCAGATAATCGACAAAATCGAGGATTCAATATTAGTTGGTACGAAAAATGCGATTGGTTAAATGGCTCCATCAAACGAGAAAAACTTTTTTGTTGGCTCTGTGTTTTATTTTCCGTACAAACCGAATACAAAACGTGGTCTAAAATAGGATACTTCGATTTAAAAAAATTGCCTCGTTCTACAGAAAGACATTTTAAATCTGGAGAGCATATATTTTCGTCTTATGAATTAAAATTGTTTAGCAAATAAAATATAGCAACAGCTTTATATACAGCTCAAAAATAGGCCATAATTTCTTTTAATAATCAAGTAAGGGAAAATCGGTCGAATTTGAAAAGACTTATCGATTATGATTTATTTGGGTTCCCAAGAATTAGCTTTTCGCGGACATGAGGAAACCGAAGATTCGATTACAAGGAACGTGTAATGTTACAAGGAACTTGTAATGTTATTGGGCAAATATGATTCACAAATTGGCACTTTTTTAAACGATAGCGTTTTTTCGGGTACCTCCTAGCTTGTAGACAGTGTGACATATAGTATTGAGAAAAGTATAAGCAAAGAGATTGAAAGTGTTTTTTTTTGCATGGGAAATTGATGAAACTACCGATATTACCTGTACATCACAACATCCAATCGTTTTAAGATATGTCAAAGATGGTAATGTGGTAGAACGTTTTATGAGTTTTCATGATGTTTCATCTGGGCGCACAGCTGACGATTTGTTTAATAGGTGTACGTGTGACACCTATAATTTTATGCAAAAGTTAATTGCGCAAACCTATGATGAGGCTGCGGTCATGGCCGGCCATTTAAATGGTTTACAAACTAAAATAAAGTCCATAACTCCTCATGCAGTCTTTACGCATTGTTATGCCCATGCCCTAAATTTGTTATTAAGCAAAGCGTGCAACAACATAAAAGATTGTCACGTTTTTTTCAAGTTTGTTTGGATTTTTGGCATTCTTTTCAAAATCCACCAAAAGAAGCCATGTTTTAAATGAAATATGTGGTAGCCGAATGCCAACTTTTGCTGCTACGCGTTGGAATTCTACACCTAGATCAGTAATTTCAGTGCATTCAAACAAAGACAAATTGATTGATGTCTTTAATTTATCCTAAACAGTGACGACTTTAAAACCGACGGCCAAAGTCTTAGGGAGGCGAGAGGTTTCAAATATATTTTAAATGATCACAAGTTTTGTTTCTTGTTAGAAATGTTTAAATTAATATTTGAACATAGCGATGTTGTTTTTTCTATTCTTCAAAATAAATCAACAGATATTTACTACTCAAAACAACGGTTAAACAATTTAACAGAAATTTTGATGAATTTTGGGAATAACGATAAATTTAAAAATCGTAAAAGTTCCCTTAAAAATCAAAAACGCGCTAGAAAATAAAAATGTTTGTATGAATATGTTCTACATGGGCTAATGTATCACCCCCTTGAAGGTTTGCACCCAGCTACCAAACACCCTGTATATGGTTAGGTATTATAGTGAAAAGTGTATATTTTTGTATCATATTAGCCCCGGTCGACCCTACCTAGATGTTCTGGAATGGAAAAATGTATTTTTCAAACTTTCGAAAACAGGCACATACATCTTTGGCAAAAGCGTAGAGGACTGAGGAAAATTAGATTCATCCTTATTTCGTCGAAAAAAAATTTGATTTGAAATGCCGAGAACATGAACATTATTCTCCATGGAGAGATGTTAGCCTAATATCAAATATATTATACTCCAAGTAGAGAAGCATCACAGGCAGTGATGTTAAACAGGGTACGGAGTTATCTTCTGATGAAAAAAATATACCAAATATTTTACATAACCGTTTTAAAATTATATTCACACCATTTTCATATGAATACTTTCAGCACCATGGATGTGGTTTAATAATAAGCCGAAAGGTCGGGTTGAATTGAAATACTTTTGATTTACCATTGACCCTCTCTCCACCAGTACATTTTTAAAAAAATGTGCAATTGTTCAGAGAGTATTTTTAAATGCCAAACCTCCAAGCAATTTGAGTTGTTGGCTGAAAAAAATGTTCCATGTACAACGAGCTTTGTTCAAAATGGTATTGCCCCTGATTATTCAATTGAACAGTTCATGTATTCATTTCAGAAGGAAAAAAGTAGTTGAAAGTAAAATGCTTGTTTCGATATCATATTCCTCATCGAATTGAAAACGAATCATCTTGAAAGATCTACAGTTATAATGAAAGTTTAAAGTTTAACTCTTCCACTTTTCCACATGATGTGGATCAACTTCGTTTATTCTAATTACTTTCCCGAACGCTTCTCTTTTGTCTATTCCACGAAAATCACGGCTTCCGAAGACCTCCTCTATAGTATATTTCAAGTAGAGTAGGATCAGGTCAGAGCTGCGAGAGAAGTTTAATTTACTACCAGAAATTTAGTTTCAATTACGCAGTCAGGTGTAAGTGAATTAAAGCTGAGAAATGTACATTAGAAAATTCTCATATTCGTTCCATGAAATTAATTTACCAGGAAGTCGTTTCGGTAGACAATTTAACAGTTTTATGAGAAATTCCAGGAAAACTGACAAATCAGAAATAAGTTCTTGGTAACTTGGAACTCAGTGTTCATCATTGACATGGTTGTGCCAAGATATGTTGGTGTCCATTTTAACCTCCAACAAACTTATCGAAGGAGAAAGCGGAATTGTCAGACTTGACATTATATCCGGTTCGGAGACATTCATCTTCTTGGACACAACCGATGCCTGGATTTTTTGTGGCATTGGATTGTACCTGGTTACTTCCACCCCAAGTCGAAATCAATTCTAGATCCTCATTAAGATATGTAACCTCCTGCTGCCGGTGAAGATACTCATGGAATGACGAGACAAGTGTAATGTGGTCAGCAGAGCAATACATTGGATTCTCGTTTTTTCCCAATAAGTCGTTGATATTCAATAGAAAGAGGGTTGAAGACAATATGGATCCCTGGGGAACACCAGCGTTGATGGTGAAATGATCCGTCAAGCCATAGCATTGAAGTTTGGCCAGCAAACCCTCATGCCCTCTATCCGTGCAGAAACATGACTGAACCGGACACAACAAGGCGTAGTAGAATCTACTACATCCTACATTGTAGGTAAGACTAGATGAAGTTATGGTTGTGTACCAGTTAATGCTCAAACAAACATATTGTCGCAACTCAGTACTGGCTTGGCTATGGCTATTAACGAAACGATTTTATTCGCTGTTTCACCTATTCATTATTTGTTCAAATAATGAAAAAACTCATTTGAAAACTTAATTGAATATTTATTGACAAAAACGGAAAAAATACTTTAAATAACTTCACACTCAAATGTTAATGAAACAAATACATTAAAACACCAAAAACTTACATTATACTGCCACCCAGCAGGATTGAAGGGAATGAGATATGCTGCATTGCTGATGATCAATAGATACTCAAATGAATTTCTGAATACTGTCTGTTCATTATCTTGACCTCTATCAATATTTATGAAGATTCATACGCTGACATTGCAACTTTGATCCGGTCACTTTACTAAGGTAAAATGCTCAGCATGCACTCTGTGCAAAGTTTGCGTATTTGGAGATTGTTTTATATTCTATATCCTGTGATCGGATCAATTTCAATATCTATGAACTTGGAAGATGGAATTCTGAATGCTCATTGTTTTTGTTTTAGAATATTGAAGTTGAGGTTGGACCATTTTTCAATTCATGTATTCGCGTAAATGAATTTGAATTATGTCATGATTGCTTCCGTATTTGACAGAAATTTCATATTTGCCAGAAATGTACTGGGACAACTTCATGAAAACAATTCGAAATGAATAGGACTTCAGAACGTCTTCGAAAATTCATCTACAGTCTTTTTGACGTAGAGGAGAGGTAAAACAGGTAGGGTCAATCGGGGATAATGTGATACAACACGAAAAATGGGGCTGATATGATACACCAGGAGACTATTTACGTGCTTTGTGCCAAAAATAGACTGAGTAATACATTCTATTATTGTTGGGCATAACGGAATTTCTCATTATTGCATGGTAAGTGGACAATAAAAAAATAAATAATCAGCAATGATTTTTTAAGCAAAAAAATGTCAGTGACTGACTGTAAACTTTTATTCGAACTACGTTGTTTATTGACAATTGATCAAAAAAGTTCAAGACTCAGCTAGGTAAATGATACCTCAAACGAAAGAGCAATAACTAAGCATGTTTTTAAAGGTGTCTGAACACCTGTATGTATTTTATTTATTTTTTTAATTGGCATCAAAGGTACATAACTTTTTTGGACACAATGGTGCTTTGTGTCTGTAATAAGTTCTTGACTGTAGTTGGCAAGATATTGTATAGGTTAACATCTAAGGAATTCTTGGAATATTTCTGTAGATTGAATTTAGCAGGTTGTATAAGACGTGTTTTATAGTTATGAAAGTGGTAGTTAGTTAAAAGAGTGCCCTTGATTTTATGTACCTCCAGCAATGACTGAAAAATGAAAATTGATGGAAGAGTCATGAATCCCAATTTTTTGAACAATGGACGACATGTGTCCCGATAGTCAGCATTAGAAATTATCCTTATTGCTTTCTTTTGTGTTACAAATATCTTTCCAGCAGAAGTAGAATTTCCCCAAAGAAGTGTCCCGCATTAGCATTGAACCATTTTTCGCTTGGATTTCAGCAAGTTCAGAGATTTTCAATAAATTTTTGCAATTTTTGTCTGAGCAGACAATAGATGTGTCATCGGCCTAAACGACACATTTATGGTGCAGAACTTGGAAGAAAAGGTCATTTAAAAATATTATAAATAGAAAAGGTCCCAGCACAGATCCTTGCGGAACACCGTTTACTATAGGCTCTAAATTGGACGTTCTATTGTCTCCTAGGTCGACATATTGCTTTCGATTTTGTAAATACGATGTGAGAAGGGAGAGAGCCACACCTCTAACCCCATATTCATTCATTTTATGAAGAAGTAAGTGGTGAGAGACACAGTCGAATGTCTTACTCAAGTCACCCAGAGTTACAGCGCTATGCTCACCATTCTCAAAGCCGTCGGCAATGGTTCTCACCACACGAAAACAACTACTTGTACAGTAGAGCAAGACTTACGGAAACCATACTGATCAGGATTCAAGAGATTGTTTTTTTCAAAATAGAAATATAACCTGTTTTTGATTAACATTTCAAAAAGATACCGTGTCATCCAGGCACGTGTCATTCTGGCAAGGAACTTGTCGAAAAAGGTAGCCTGTTATATTTTTCTTCTGTTCAAAAGTGGTTTTTGTGAACCCATCAAGAGTGGAAAAGGAATCTGAACGATTCAATCCACTTTTCCTCATTCCTGAGATTATAATTCTATCGCAACAAAGGTTAAGTATCTTGATGTTTTCCCCAATAAGAAATTCAGCTGGAGCACTCATTTAGGACAAGTTTTACACAAACCAGGATGTCTCTAAGGTCATAGCGAAGGATTTTGGAAAAATCTTTGAGCTAAGCCATCTACATTGGATATATGTGATGATTGTCAGACCAGTGATCACGTTCAAAGCAATAATCTGGTGGCCAGATACAGGTTTTCTTGGCTAACTCTGACGCTATCAGATAATGATGATACTAATACTAAGATACTAATGATTTTTGTGTGAAGAGATTACAGAAGCCAATCTATCCCGAAATCAATAAAATATTCTCGGACAGCCAAAGGGTCCTAGATGCTCTTGACTCAGACTGAGCTAAGCATGATCCCAAATTATATTAAGAGAGAATGATATAACAAATAGTAAAGAAGATTGTTGGAATGTGATCCAACTCAATTCAGTGTTCCGCTCGATAATTGATATCCTTGGAGATAGATTGAACTCCAACCAAAGTATTGAATAAAAAGATCCAAAGTTCTTTAATTTTTTCAATAATTTGATTACACTATATCACAAAGAAATTCCCATAGTAAAAACATATTTTCATTTGATGATTATAATAAAAACCTTGAAAGAAGCACCTTGGGAATGACATTTACAAGGAATGAAGCCCAATGAATTCCCGAAAACGAATACGATTTATGCGTCTGAACATTTCCCAAGTTATGAACATCCCATTAAAATTTGTACAACATCATCCGCCGCCTCGCGATCGTAAAAATCAATATGAATAACGATATCCCGCGTAGCCTCTGCCCATTCCAATTCGTAATTGGATTTACACCAAATGAAAGAAAATTAATAACAAAAGCAGCATGAGCGCCCATAGATTACTGGATTATTTTCACTGGGAGATTGGCCCGTGTTATTGAAATATCGATGTGAGGGGGCGGTTACATTGGTTACTCTCGTGGATTTCGTGACATCCCGTTAGTTGAAGCCATCTCTCTAGTTTCTATCTAGCCTTGAGAATTAAGAACTTTTGTCTCGTCGTCATATATTGGAAAAACTATTGAAAACTATACAAACTTTTCTTCTATAAGTGGCCAGAACTCGGAAGAAGTTTTTAGAAACATCTCCGATGTTCAACTCCCACTTAATTCAAAGTTTATTTCGTTCGATGACACAAATTTATGCACTAGCGGCCCCGCAGAAGAGTATTACTAACTCATAGATGAAATGATCCTTAAAAATCACGTGAACCTTTCGATTCGTTCAGATATTAGATTCAAAATATGCATTTATTGGTAGAGATATGTTTCACATATCTCCAGATAAAACTATCAACAACCATTCTAATCACTATCACTACTGTTTTGGTTGGTTTCCGGGTTTTGCCGTGGTCTTCTTTGGTTACAATCTTCAAACGTTTCAATTGCAACTGCGGCAATCATCTTCAGTGGCTTGGTCGAAGTACTCTTCTTGACGTATCAACTGAAACTGAAGCTCTCATTCCTGCCGCCATTTGTAGTACTGACTTTTCGGGCACTTTCTGCAATGGCGGGTTCACACGTACTTCCCGCGCGATTTAGTTGACATTGCTTCATTTTGGCGCCTTTCCATGCTGAGTGCCAGATCATCGGTGGATATGTTCTCTTTTCCTTTCTGTTGAAGTTCTCTTGGTGTTTGTGTATTTCTATTGCTTCTAAATACATTCTTGTTGAATATTAATTCGACGTTGCTAGCCTCTCGGTATTTTCGAAAAGGAGCTTGTGTTTCTCATCGGATAGTACATGTACAGCGACTGCAGACTTCTCGGTCTGTCCCAATCGGCAATCCCGCTCGTGCTCGACTAGGCAGGTAAAAGTGCTTCTCTTCTTCTGACCGATATCAATTCAACACAGTTATATGAAATCCTGTAAACTCCCGCTGATTTGAGTGGATGCTTTGCAGTGAGCTGGCAGCAGTCTGATTAACAACAGCCGAGTTGGAAGAGGGGTCACTACTCAAAGATAGGGATACATTGGGAGCAGCTGGGCCGGGTGGAGCTAAACATCTCATATAACCTAAACTAGGTATATTTCGTCCAGGACTCAGTGGTAAACTTGGAGCTGGCCTTGACTGAACAGGGTTTGGAATCAGTCTAGTAGTGGGAGGACCTGCAGCTGTTGCTGGGCATTGGATTTCAAGAGCATCATACGCTCTCCGCAAATCAGTTGACGGGTTAGGAGAGTGGTTGTTTTGAGGAGAGTTTTAAGCCGCATTAGGATCATTGCTAGACAAGACAATCCGTTCTCATACAATTCTTTCAATGGCTTATTATCCGACGGGACGAAATACGATGTGCCACAGAACAACCTTTTCCAGCATTACATGTTGTCATGCGATTGAAAACATTTTTCATCGTCTTACAATGCGGCAGAGTACAAGACCAGACCTCATCATTGGCCTGCGATTCTTTTCTTCGACACTTGTGAGCATGCAGCAGAAGAACTAGTTGCTGCTGCTTTTTTTTTCAGGGTCTGCAGTAGATGCTGGCGTCCACTGAATTTAGTGAATACTTTCAAGAAAATGGCCCAACACTGAATGCAGAAAAGACGAGATATATGCGATTTCTACCAAAAATATAACATTTGATTCCAATCCTCATTAACATATTAACAACAAATCTGTTGAAGTCGATGATAAAATGAAATTCCTGTAGGTAACATTAGATCCAAAGCTCACTTGGGAAACGCACATGAACACAGTAACCACAAAACTAAGTTCTCTGTGTTATTTAATCCGAAATATAAGAGACACAGTATCACCCCATGTATTAAAGCTTGTGTATCAGTGGTCGCCAACCTGTCGATCGCGAGCTACCGGTAGTTCGCGGAGGCAATTCTGGTAGCTACCACAACGATTTTAATTTAAAAAATACAAACTGCAAAAATCAGAGAAGCTTCCGAAAATTCCACAAAAAAATCTAATTGTCATAATATTAAACATAAACAGCGGCAACGTTGCGGTGAGCGATCTGCCGCTGACGCCATCAAGCTAGAATCGGCTAGAACTGACCAGCCGGACCAGCGCGTTAGTGTTCGAGAACGATCTGGATTGCTTTGAACGGGATAAATACGCACGGCGCGGCGACATTGCGNTCAAACGAAGTTCTTATGAATTTGTTTATTATTTTTGGACAGTGTGACAAAATTATCAGCAGAACATGTAGAAAGTTCAATGAAATGTATCCGAATCTACCGCCAATGATATAAACATCGAATTCCTTCCTTTCTTTATAAGATTCCCACATCTTGAGATTGAGAAAGAGCTGAAACCTTTTGTTTCCAAAAAATAATTATTTTTGCGTATTTTTAAATTTTCTAGACGAGCCTATATATGACAATTCATCGTAAATCAGAGATTATTCAGAGCAGAAACGAAACACGTACATTTGCTTTCAAATACATCCACAATAGTCCTTTTTCCCATCCTGTCAACTTGTTCGTTGACACACATTAGGGTTCAATGGAATCGGTATGAGTGCTTCTTCCCAAAGAGCCATTTCTGGTATAATAATCTACGCTGCTCGCATTCTGAAAGTTCCCCATATCCTGGAAGCAAAAGAGTCAGCTTTCCCAAACGAGCTTGCGGTTTTTCCGTTTTTCTTATCTCAGCGCCAGGGGAGCACATCTTTAATCGAAAAATGAAAGTGTCAGGCGATTCCAGATAGAACATGGCTCGTTCCTTAATCCCCCAGTATCCCATTAGGCAAGGTAAGGGTTAATGGGCAAACGTAAATATTGTTATAAAAACCTTTTAGACCTTTTCATAGCGTCTTTTAGCCGTCATATCTGCCCTACTTAGGAACAAATTGATATAATTCAGGGAGCGCTCTTATACGTTTTATCAAGATGGGGACTGTATAATGGGATATTATTTCATTCCCGGGGTAATTGGTTGGGGGTAATGAATTACGTTTTCAGCATAATATCTTTAATGAATTCTGTCGCGGGATTATATATTATTTATCATATTTATTTATCTTGTTGAACTGTCACACCTCAGAGATGGAAGAAGGATATTCATAGCCATCTCACGTTTAACTTTAAAGTCAGAAGTTGAAGCAAATTCACATTGAAGAACACAAATAAATAAAATTGGATCCTTTGTGGATGGAATGAATAATGAACTAATGGTTATAAAAGGGTTTCTGTCGTATTAATGGAAGAGTTGTAGGTTTTCATGACTTTTTGTCGAATATTTTGACAAAACTTGAAAAAACAAAAGTAATTCATCAACATGGTTGTATATTCGAGTAACACTTCACGGCGAGACTCACACTGAATAGTTCACCGACGTAAATTATTGAGTCTTTGATCACTGTGGATTTAGGGATGATTGATGATAAATTCATGGCATTCCGCGCAGTGCGATTGTTATTTTCATATACAGTAATGTAATTCTTGTAAATGAGACATGTAGCTTCTATAACGTAGATTGAGGTTAGTGTCAACCTATTTACTTGACACAAATACCGCACCGCTCGCTTTTGCAGCAAAAATACACTTTCAAAGAGTTCATTTTACTATACGAACCCCAGAACTGGATTACGTATCTCAAGTTTGACTCAATGAGAGCAAAACAGACATTTTTTTCCGCATCATTACCTAACTCTTCATCTGTAGACCCGAGGGCAAAACAACCGGATGATAATTTTTTGTTTAGCATGTTAGTATGATTTGTGAATTTCAAATTGGTATCTATGTCAAGTCCCAATAATTTTATATTGTTGTCAGATGATATAGAGTCAGCACCTAATTCTATATTTGGAAGAAGATATTTAAATGTAAGGAATTTTGTTTTTTTGAAATTCAAACAACTAGATTTTTTGTAGGTTTCTTGTAACATTTTGTCGAAGCAAATTCACATCTTCAGAGTGCCATAGAATGGTAGTGACGCCCGAAAATAAAGAGGGAAAGATCATTCATATAAAGAAGAAATAAATTTGGACCTAAAACTGATCCCTGGGGTACTCCCCAACTAACTTTAAATAATCCAGATGTATGTCATTTCTAGACAATTGAACATGGCATCAGACGTATTCTTGTTATTTCCGAATTCAAATTGTTCATTGCTGATCAATTTGTTTGCTTCAAGATATTTTATCAGGCGAATAAGAAAGATGGGTCTGAAGTTAGATGGATCTTGAGTATCATCTTCTTTGTGAATAGGAATTATCACACTTGTTTTCAAAAACTCAGGAAATGTGTCCTTTCAACCCATTATTAATCAGCATTGAAAGTACTATCAAAGCAGGAAGAGGAAGATTTTTTTAATGACAACTCATCATAACCCACAGCATTTTGATTTTTCATCGATTTGAAGACCTCAGTCAATTCTGATGAAGTGGTGTCATAAAATATATAGGACGAGACAATGTTATTTTCTCTAAGGTATAAAAGAGGATTTTGGTCAGTGTTTAGGTTTTGTGTTATAGACTGCGCAATGTGGCAATGAAATGAATTGAACTGATAGGAATCTATGGACCAATGTGGTTCCTTGTGAGGAGTACATTTTTGTCGAAGCATAACCTAAGTCTATAGTTGTAGACCTGAGGGCAGAACAGCTGGATGATAATTTTTTCTTTAGCATGTTAATATGATTTGTACATTTCAAATTGGTATCTATGTTAAGTCCCAAGAATTTTATATTGTTGTCAGATGATATAGAGTCAGTACCTGATTCTATATCCGGAAAAAGCCATTGGTCTCTTGTAACATTTTTCGAAGCAAATTGACATCTTCAGAGTGCAATAGAATGGTAGTGTCGTCGGAAAATAAAGAGGGAGGGATCATTCATATACAGAAGAAATGAATATGGACCTAAAACTGATCCTTGGGGTACTCCCCAACTAAATTTAAGTAATCCAGATGTATGCCATTTCTAGATAATTGAACATGGCATCAGACGTATTCTTGCTATTTCTGAATCCAAATTGTTCATTGCTGATCAATTTGTTTGCTTCAAGATATTTTATCAGGCGAATAAGAAAGATGGGTCTGAAGTTAGATGGATCTTGAGTATCACCTTCTTTGTGAATAGGAATTATCACACTCTTTTTCAAAAACTCAGGAAATGTGTCCTTTCAACCCATTATTAATCAAAGCAGGAAGAGGAAGATTTTTTTATTGACAACTCATCATAACCCACAGCATTTTGATTTTTTATCGATTTGAAGACCTCAGTCAATTCTGATGAAGTGGTGTCATAAAATATATAGGACGAGACAATGTTATTTTCTCTAAGATATAAAAGAGGATTTTGGTCAGTGTTTAGGTTTTGTGTTATAGACTGCGCAATGTTGCAATGAAATGTATTGAACTGATAGGAATCTATGGACCAATGTGGTTTCTTGTGAGGAGATTTTCCTCTTAGTTCATTGACTATACTTTAAGTTTCTCTTGTTGTGTTCTTCGCATTTTCCAACCTAGACACGTAATACATGTCTTTTGCTTTCTCAATAACCGCTTTATGAACCTTTCTATATTTATTGTAGTAGTCGATAAAGAAATCGTCATTAAGATACTTTCTAAAGTAATGTAATGTCAACATGTTTCAACACGAATTTCTCATTCCCTTCGTTATCCATTGCTTCTTAGATTTTCTTGGAATTTTCTGCTTGGAAAATTAACATTGAAAAAATATTTTTAAATTCTCATAAAATTCACGCATCTCATAGATTCCAAATATTCACTGATTCCTGCCATTTCAGTGACATGCATCTTCAAATTGTAACATGTGAGAGTAGTAGTTGAATCTTTCACTGACCTATTTTGTGTGCTTTCAAAATACAAGTTGAAATCGCCAGTTGAAACAATATTACCAGTAAGAGAAATTTTAGATAATAAGATGAATTTTAAGTTTCTGGATATAAGTTACAGAGAATTCAAATTGTTTTTCCTCAAGTAAGCCCTCAAGATGTATTCATTATCTTCCAGCCAGTGTTCTGTTAGTGGTATAAAATTTGTGAAGTGTGAATTTTGTCATGAACTGCTTTATTTTCTCCTTCGGAAGCTTTCTTTCTTCACTTTTCTCATTCCAATTGTCCAAATGCCATCTGGAAAAAACTTTAAATGACACCAGTAACGCTGCAAATTTCTCTACTTCTGTTCTTTGTATGTTTGTCATCCACTTTGAGAAACCATGTTATTTTGATACAAACAAATCATCTCTTTGTATCCAACTCATGCATTAATCTGTCAACCCCAAGTGTTACATTCCACCCCTTTTCACTGGCCCATATTTTCATAGATTGCGCGTCTTTTGTTCTAAAGTTAGTCAAAGCGAACTCTCACCTCTTTGGTGTGAGTTTTCATGTGTTTCTGAATTGTGATACTTGGAATATAAAGGAATCGTTCTGTCGTGTTAGCTTTGAATTGTGTATGCTTGAAATCGTGAAAATCTAAATAATTATCATGATTCCAGTCTACATGGTGTTGAAAGCACACAGATTCGTTCGTATCTCACAACAATGGGTAACTTTGGCTGAAGAGGAATGTGTAAAAGTTCTCACCACATTTCGTGCAGAAGTCATATAAGAAAGAAAGGAGGAGAATGCCGAGAATATTTGGAAACATTCAACTCGTCGTTTTGAATAAATGGGGAGAACAAAAACCTCAGATGAACCCTGTGCTTCACGAAAACAATCAGTGCTTTGGTATTCCAAATTTGATTGAAAGAGTAAGCCAAAAATCATCTATGTTCTGTACGTTCCACTGGAATGGCCAGAACTTGAAGGATTTTCATAGTAATTTTCAGATGTGGGATATATTCAAAAGTCTCTTTCTATTTTTATGTTATTGAAAAACATATCACAATGACACTCGTATGATACTTCTTGTATTGTTGATATTTTCTGCATTGATACAAGATATTTGACAGTTTTCTCACTCACGACTCACGACTCACGAAATAGTAACAGAGAAAAGAAATGAAAAATGGGGTACAAAAAATAAATATTCTCCCGTAATTTGCAGTATTTGTATTTTTTAGTTTTTTTCAGATATCCGTTTTGGGAAAATATTTATGCTAGTTCTTCGAGTTCTTGAATACGAATTCTCTAACTTCTCAATTCATGATTCCATATGACCTACATGATATTCTACCTTTTCTGGTTGTATAGGTCATATTGAAAATATATTCCAAAAGAGCAAGGTAACATATACCACAAAGTTGAAATGGATAACTCTTGCGTCCCAATATAGAAATTGTCTCTTTTCGAGTGTGAATTTTATGATTTTATTATCATCTTTGAACTCATAGAAAAATACAATATTCTCTAAGAACTGGAATAAAAGGAACACATGATAAAGTACACTTTTGACAGAAAAATTTTCGGAATTGCCAACTTCCATACAGTCCGTTCGGTAAGCAATTATGAAATGAAACTGGATCAACATTTCAACACCGAACCCAGATTTGAAATGGTGTGAAGGACTGAAGAAAATAGACCGTAATAATCAACCAACTGACATACTGAACACTAATCATCCCTATAAACCTTGAAACAGCCGTGTATAATATTATGAACGTAATTATTCCTGATAACGCAAAATTAATATCGTTTGAGGTCCAAAATTTACTTTCCAGTATTCCGACAATTGAAATAATTGGACTGATTATCCGTCGATACTTTTTTTGTTAAATAAAAACTCAATTTGCCGTTTTTGCAAAACAAGTTGGAAAGATCTGTTTTTTGGGTTTTGTCAGAGTCAATAATTTTTGGTTTGTTTGAGACATTTGAATGTTATTAGTTTTCATCATTTGTACAATCTGTACTGTCATTCAGCTGTAGTTGTCACGATGGTTTACAGTATACCTGAGCGCGTGGAGATAATTTACATATTTGCCTCCCAGAACTAAAAGTAGCTATGTGAGTGCCCGGAGTTATCGTCAATAAGAGAGTGTGTGTTCAGCGAGTCTTGACCTACACCTGCCGATATAAAGAAGATGTCTCCCGGTGACCTGTCCATCTTCCTGGAAAGGACAGGATGGACAATGAGCTAGGAGAACAACTTCTCGGAAGGATATACAATGGGTCACATGTAGCCTAAGTGCTGTGTGCTTACACTCACCTTCCCCACTCTACAGATACAGAGATACAGAAAACCTTTTCGAAATTATTATTTTCACTTGTGTTGAATTGTAGAAAAGGAAAAATGCCATTCAGAACAATGACCTCTACCTGAACGGTGCCATGAAAGGCATCCAGACAAAAATGTCAGTCACGTGTACTTTCGCGATTTAGTTAAAAAGTTTAGAGAAACGGGATCAGTGCAAAATAAAAAAAGGAATGCCCCAGTATTACTGAATGAAGCAACCTCAATTGAGGTCCTTGGAAATTTTGCAATGGAGCCTACTGCATCATCACGTCAAGTATCTGCCGTGACAGGACTTTCACAGGAGTCGGTTAGAAAGGTGTTGAAATTACATAAGTTTCACCCGTGCAAAACACAAATTCTCTAAGAACTAGGCGATGATGATCCAGACCGATGAATTGAGTTTTGTGAACTTTTGACTGAAAGAATTCTCGTTGAACCGAGAATGTTAAAAAATAGTTGTTTCAGTGATGAACGGTAATGTAAATAAACAAAACTGTCGGTACTGGAATGATGCGAACCCGCATCGATTCAGAGAAGGTCACACTCAATATCCTGAAAAACTAAATGTTTGGACAGGAATATTAGGCGATGCTATAATTGGTTCCTTGTTCAAACCAGGCAATTTAAGTGGCGACATTTATCTCGATATGCTGAAAAACACCATCGAACCTTTAAGTGTGCATGAATTAGAGAACCAAAGGGACGACCAAGGCAACCCAGCTATAGACGAAGATTTGGTGCACTTCCAACAAGATGGAGCACCTCCTCACTATGCAGCTCCAGTTAGACACTGGTTGGATACTAATTATCCGAACAAATTGATTGGAAGGAGAGGTCCCATTGAGTGGCCACCGAGGTCACCAGACTTGGCGCCACCTGACTTTTTTCTGTATGATCACCTCAAGTCAGTTTGAAGGTGATTGACAATGTTTCGTGATGAATTTCACTAGTTCGGACTTCCATTGTCTATTATATAAAATGATTTGAAATCCCTGAAACAAGTTAAAAAGAATAATTAAAAAAGATATGGAAGTCCGAACTAGTGAAATTCACCTCAAGTCAGTTGTTTATAAAACTCAACCTACGTCACTTGGGGAATTGCGAGAAAGAATTACGCAAGCATGTCGCGCCATTACTAGAACAACATTTGCCAAAGTTCGTGCAGAATTTGAAAATAGGCTGTACTATTGTTCACAAAACAACGAAACCCACTTTGAACATTTACTTAATTGATATTTTTAATAAATTTGCAGTTCAACAAAAACCTCATTAAATATTCCATTCAAGCCAAAGTTTCACAATTATTGCTTTGATATCAGCTTTCATTCGTGAGATTGTAAGTTTTGAAATTGGCACACTGTGTGTTTTGATGTAAGCATGATCCCAAATTATATTAAGAGAGAATGATATAACAAATAGTAAAGAAGATTGTTGGAATGTGATCCAACTCAATTCAGTGTTCCGCTCGATAATTGATATCCTTGGAGATAGATTGAACTCCAACCAAAGTATTGAATAAAAAGATCCAAAGTTCTTTAATTTTTTCAATAATTTGATTACACTATATCACAAAGAAATTCCCATAGTAAAAACATATTTTCATTTGATGATTATAATAAAAACCTTGAAAGAAGCACCTTGGGAATGACATTTACAAGGAATGAAGCCCAATGAATTCCCGAAAACGAATACGATTTATGCGTCTGAACATTTCCCAAGTTATGAACATCCCATTAAAATTTGTACAACATCATCCGCCGCCTCGCGATCGTAAAAATCAATATGAATAACGATATCCCGCGTAGCCTCTGCCCATTCCAATTCGTAATTGGATTTACACCAAATGAAAGAAAATTAATAACAAAAGCAGCATGAGCGCCCATAGATTACTGGATTATTTTCACTGGGAGATTGGCCCGTGTTATTGAAATATCGATGTGAGGGGGCGGTTACATTGGTTACTCTCGTGGATTTCGTGACATCCCGTTAGTTGAAGCCATCTCTCTAGTTTCTATCTAGCCTTGAGAATTAAGAACTTTTGTCTCGTCGTCATATATTGGAAAAACTATTGAAAACTATACAAACTTTTCTTCTATAAGTGGCCAGAACTCGGAAGAAGTTTTTAGAAACATCTCCGATGTTCAACTCCCACTTAATTCAAAGTTTATTTCGTTCGATGACACAAATTTATGCACTAGCGGCCCCGCAGAAGAGTATTACTAACTCATAGATGAAATGATCCTTAAAAATCACGTGAACCTTTCGATTCGTTCAGATATTAGATTCAAAATATGCATTTATTGGTAGAGATATGTTTCACATATCTCCAGATAAAACTATCAACAACCATTCTAATCACTATCACTACTGTTTTGGTTGGTTTCCGGGTTTTGCCGTGGTTTTCTTTGGTTACAATCTTCAAACGTTTCAACTGCAACTGCGGCAGTCATCTTCAGTGGCTTGGTCGAAGTACTCTTCTTGACGTATCAACTGGAACTGAAGCTCTCATTCCTGCCGCCATTTGTAGTACTGACTTTTCGGGCACTTTCTGCAATGGCTGGTTCACACGTACTTCCCGCGCGATTTAGTTGACATTGCTTCATTTTGGCGCCTTTTCATGCTGAGTGCCAGATCATCGGTGGATATGTTCTCTTTTCCTTTCTGTTGAAGTTCTCTTGGTGTTTGTGTATTTCCATTGCTTCTGAATACATTCTTGTTGAATAATAATTCGACGTTGCTAGCCTCTCGGTATTTTCGAAAAGGAGCTTGTGTTCCTCATCGGATAGTACATTTACAGCGACTGCAGACTTCTGCCCAATCGGCAATCCCGCTCGTGCTCGACTAGGCAGGTAAAAATGCTTCTCTTCTTCTGACCGATATCAATTCAACACAGTTATATGAAATCCTGTAAACTCCCGCTGATTTGAGTGGATGCTTTGCAGTGAGCTGGCAGCAGTCTGATTAACAACAGCCGAGCTGGAAGAGGGGTCACTACTCAAAGATAGGGATACATTGGGAGCAGCTGGGCCGGGTGGAGCTAAACATCTCATATAACCTAAACTAGGTATATTTCGTCCAGGACTCAGTGGTAAACTTGGAGCTGGCCTTGACTGAACAGGGTTTGGAATCAATCTAGCAGTGGGAGGACCTGCAGCTGTTGTTGGGCATTGGATTCCAAGAGCATCATACGCTCTTCGCAAATCAGTTGACGGATTAGGAGAGTAGTTGTTTTGAGGAGGAAAATTAGTGTTCTGTTCGGGCAACGTATCACGCACTTGGCCCATTTTACGGCCGCCATTTTCGTCCTACCTGGAGGACTATTCGCAATGTGGTGGATAAATTTGAAACCACGAGTTCAGTAAACGATCGACCGACACCCATACGTCGACGAAACGCCAGATCTGCCGAAATCATAGCCGCTGTCTGTGAGAGTGTGCAGGAGAATCTAAAGCAGTCGATTTCGCGTTGCTCACAATTCAGCCAATTCTGCGTCGTGACTTGAGCCTGCACTCGTATAAAATTCAACTGACCCAGTTGGAAACTGACTCTAACATTCATCGAGTACGTGAACAAACAAAATTGTCGAATTTGGTACGATACCAATCCACATGAGATCCAAGAGAATTTAGTACCTCCCTGTTCAGTGTGGATTTTGGGCTGGCAGCTTTATCTGTTCATATTTTTTAGAGAACAACATTGGCCAGGCCTGTCAACGGCGAGCATTATAGGTCGATGATTATCATCAACTTTTTTGGCCTTGTAATTGGCTGATCTGGATACCAACGACATGTGGTTTCAACGGGCCGGCGCTACGTTACATACAGCTCATGCCACATTGAATATATTGAACAATAGATGTGAGAGTAAACTCATCTCACGTCGAGGTGATGGGTACTGGCCACCTAGATCGTGTAATTTGGTCCTGTTAGACTTTTTTCGCAGGTGTATGCCACTCGTCGAAACAATGGTTTTCCCAAACACATCAAAGATATGCACAATATGCTGTGTGAAATGCATAGGCTACGAAAGGAATTAAACAACTCAAATTACACACAACGTTACAATTCCTATAAGAAAAGAATATAAAAAAATCACATTAAAATACTTGCAACAAAAGAATAATGCCCTTCTTGAAAATAGCTCTAATATCATGAAAGAAAGCTGGAAAATAGTAAGTGAAAACCATAACAAAATACATAAACCCTTATCTAACATAATAAAAACTGTTAATAATAAAAACGTACCTATTGAAAATATGGCAGATTCAATCAATGAATATTTTATAGAAAAGAATCAAAATAATAATGCAATTCCCAACTATCATATGGAAATCAATATATTTCACATAAGCTTCTTTCTTCCTCCAACAACACCAACAGAAGTAATCACTCTAATAAAAAAAACACATCAAAACCAGCGGAAGGTATCGACGAGGTGAGTCATAAAATGTATTGCTGGATACATCGCTGAGCCCTTGTCCTATTTAATCAACGAATTCTTCACTGCAGGTGAGTTATCGATCTCAAACGATTATTCTTAATAATGAACGGTCTAAGTCAATGAAAACCTCTAGAGGAGTGCCCCAGGGTTCCGTACTCGGGCCTCCGTTTTTTATCATTTTTATCAGTGATATTAACAGAACATGTGGTACTACTGATAGAATCATAGATGACACAAATTTTATACTACCACATCCTCAGTATGAACAACTCATTGAGAACTGCAACAAAGCATCCACTGAATTCAGTAAATACTTTCAAGAAAATGGGCCAACATTGAATGAAGAAAAGACGAGATATATGCGATTTCTACCAAAAAATATGACATTTGATTCCAATCCTCATTAACATATTGACAACAAATCTGTTGAAGTCGCTGATAAAATGAAATTTCTGGAGGTAACATTAGATCCAAGGCTCGCTTGGGAAATGCACATGAACACAGTAACCACAAAACTAAGTTCTCTGTGTTATGTAATCCGAAATATAAGAGACACAGTATCACCCCATGTATTAGAGCTTGTATATTATTCTCTAACCATTCAATATTGCTCAATATTTTGGGGTTCATCAACACATGTCAATAGAGTTTTTACAGTCCAGAAACGAATGTTACGAGCCATGCACAAAATGACCCCAACATCATCGTGGAAAGAGGTTTTTAAAAAATAAAATATTCTAACACTACCAAGTTTAAATATTCTGCAACTTATAGGTGATGTATGTCAAAGAAAATAATCAAACATTAAAAAAAAACGCTGATTTACACTCTTATAATACACGAAACAAATTAAACATTCACCAACCGTTTTCACGCTTAGAAATTGCACAACATGCTCCCAAACACATAGGAGTTGAATGCTATGACAAGTTCGGTGACATATTGGATACAGACAAAACTCTAGAGTCAAAAAACATTTTAAACTTCAAGAACAAACTCAAAACATTTTCAGCAAGTCATGCTTTTTATGACATAAATGATTTTTTAAATTTTAGATGTAATGTAGATTGAATGTATTAATGTAAGTATAGTGTAAGTCTCGAATTATCTTAAAGTGCACCCTTTGTATTTTAATCTGTTTGACTAGTCTGATAAATTTATGTAATTTTAATTATGTGGATTTCACGATGAATAAAATGAATGTTGAATGTTAATGTGTATGGTACCAAACAATTGTTAGATTACAGGAGAGATGACTTATGTCGTCTAACAAGGCCACTCATAAGTCACTTTGTCTGAATTATCATATTGATAGAATTGATCGGTTCAAATACAGTACTTGGTGTCTCTAATCGAAAGGTGATGGAACACCTGACTTAAAAAATACTCACCCGAAGAACTAATCGGTTTTATTGAAAAATGAGACTCATTCGGTTGAATCTTGATAGTTGTGTGCAAATTATCCTCGCGGAATGATCAAAGAGACCCACTCACTTTGAATAATGTTTAAAATGTGTTAGCCGAGGTGTGAGGTCTTACCTTCCAACGTACGATTTCTAGCACAGGGTGTACAAAACGTGATGAACATTGATTGTTATACGGTTGGGATTGCACCAACGTTCACATACCCCTTAATTGAATGAGTAAAACGATTTACTCACGCTAATTAATCGGCTCTGGATCTACCTACTCACCTACATTTTCCACCGCCTCGTAGTCGTGAAAATCGATATAAATAATGATATCCCGCGTAGTCTTAAACCTCTGCTCGTTTCCATTCGTTATTGAATTTACACCAATTGAAAGAAAATTAATAATAAAAGCAGCGTGAGGGCCCATAGATTACTGGATTATTTTCTCTGAGAGATTGGCCTGTGTTATTGAAATATCGGTTGCGGGGGACGGTGGCAGCGGCTTTGCACGTGGATTCCGTGTTCCACCAGATGACACCCGTTGACATTCCGTTAGTTGGAGGCAGAGGGTCGGGAATTCTGTTTGACGGGACATAGACCCAAGCTGTGAATGACAAATATATTCTCTGTGAAGCAGAAACATATTCAATCCAAGGGACATCAGCCGTACCTTCCACTTCAATACATAAAATTAAAATTCAATTTCTCTGTGAGTGGGCAATAGTCGTTCAGTGATTAGTGCAGACAAAAAATACGAGGGACAACCTCAAGTTCCCTAATTTTCGGAATTTATGATGATCTGATGATGCTATTGCGAAACTGTTTGAACAGATCATCTATATAAAAGTGTTAAGGGGTTTTGGCGAAAACATTTGTGATGAACAGCACGGATTTGTACCAAAAAAGTCAACGTCAACAAATCTACTAACATTCACTCATCATGTTCTCAACCATCTAGATAACAATAAACAGGTCGATGTTATTTATACAGATTTTCAAAAAGCATTCGATAAAGTTAATCATGATGTGATACTGGAAAAGTTACATAGAAATGGCGCTGATACCCAAGCACTCAAATTGCTGGCATCGTATTTGAATAATCGACACTTCAGAGTCAAATATGAAGGTAATTGTACAGGGAAATTTCGTGCAAACTCTGGAGTTCCTCAAGGATCAAACTTGGGTCCATTACTTTTTCTTGTATTCATTAATGATCTAACCGTCATTGTGATGATGCCTTAGCTTCATCACAATGACGGTTCCACTGAAACTCTTGCCGTCTGGGGATCGTAGCTTTTCAAACTGATTTGGATTTCCAGTCTCCAAAAAGTTCCTTTCCTTGGTTTTGGAGATTTCCAATACATTATTCACGCATTCGTAACGTGTATCACGAGACACCTTAGACGTCATCTTTATTCTAAGGAATTGGCCACTAACACTAACCCTAACCACTACTTTTCTCCTCGAAGAACAGAATGGAAAATCATAAACATACTCTTCATTTCGAACCCAGAATTTCCGTATATCACATACATTCACGAAGTTAATACGAGGTCAACATTGTGAATTTCACACGATGTTAACTTTTAATTCTCGCAACTGCTGTCAGGATCAGAAACCCATAGTTTCGTGGTTTTAATGGTGCAACTTTTGTTTCTGACGCCACAAACAGCCAACTAACTGAATATTTCGTTTCGTTGATAATCGTTGCGAATATAACTGAAGTTCACAGATCTTTATGTAGTAACTACTCGTAGATACAATGTAACTGTATTCACGTATAAATATTAGAATTCTATTTATGATTTAGACTGTATTGACATTTTTATAAGAAAAATTATTTTCATGTAATGAGGTTTGTACCTGTTTGAAAATAAATAAATGAATTATCCAACAAATTCTCAAACAAAGAGAGGGAAAAAATTCTTAAGTCAATGTAGTTGTTAATGAATGAAAGTGTTAAACATTGGACAGTTATCCTGAATCCAGAACCACTCAAACCTATACAATTGCATCCGTGGAAGTCTCAGAAATGTTTGTAAAATCAATTTGAATCCACACTATTTACAAGCAGCGTTTCATTTCGCTACTCAACTACTTACCTACTCAATTAGTAGATAATATGAAACTCCTCCTACTAGTTTCAAATCAAAATAATTTGATGTCCACAATGCATTTTCTAGTATTACGCCTATTGATGCAATTGAGCTGGTGCAGTGCTTTTACGACATAAACTATTTCAATTCAGCAGTTAAACGGAAAATTTTAGATTCACTTACAACTTCTCTAGCTATAAATTATTTTCCACTCAAAGCCAGTTCATATTTTTGAAGCGTAAAATCAATAATTGAAAGCCGTCGAGTCCTTAGCTAACACCTCAACACGTGTTTCGATCACCAAGTGATCATCTTCAAGAAGAATAACAGTTTGGTGTTGGTAAAAACTCCAGTAATATTAATTACTACACCAAAGGTTCCAAACAGTGCATCACAAATATTGATAAATTAGATAATAAAACTCACAGCAGACAGTTGAAAAACTATTTCTTATACCTACTGCTCAGATGTAAGTGTTCAAATATAATACTTTATCAGACAAAAAATATGGCTATAGAGAATAGGTGTCGGAGGAAACGACCCTATTATCCATAAATAAAAAACACTGATCTGTCATCTGATATGGAAGAGAAAACCTATCAGAACTCAGTCTGTGAGGATAGATAGTGTAACGGGTAACTAGAAAAAATGTCTAATGGAGTCTCACAAAGTACGGTCCTAGGACCTATTCTAATTTGCATCTATACGAATGGTGCGTTTTCAACAAGGAGTAAAATGTAAATATTGGGATATGGCGATGCTTCAAAGCAAGCACTTGCCAAAGGATACAAATGATAGAGCTTACTGATTTATCATTGTTCGAAAACATGGCCGAACAAACTCTTTCCACTATCAACATGGATGAAACTCATTATATGCCATCATATCTAACCACTTCTATCAATGGAAACCAGTTTAAAATTTTACCGGCGAATGAAGTTGAGTAACTTGAGATAATGATTGACTGTACCCAAAGTCAACATGCAGTAAACTATGTAGTTCAAGTAAAAACCTACAATTTCACCACTTGACAGTAAAGTTTCACGCTTTAGAAGAAAGTCACCTACGGTTAGCTCCAACTGGTTGAAGATCTCCAAGAGAAATTTCTGAAACTAATTCTTTCTAAAAATCGCATAAATTTGATATACTTCACCACGCTTTTTTTATGTACAACTACGATATATTCCATACAAAAAATAGAGAACAAAGATTGTCTCTGGAAATCAATGGATTCATAAAAATGGATGAAAATCAATGTTTTCATAAAAATCCAAGAGTTACCATAATATATAAATCCTATTTTTTATAGAAATCATATTCCACTAAATTTGTTTTCCAAAATGTATCTGTTTCAACAGAATTATTCAATTATCTAATTCAGTGTTGAATCCACGTATTATTATATGGAAAACTTCGTAGAGAAGTTCAAAATACACGTCCAAAATTGTGTTGTCATTATGGTTAGTGTTGTTGATTTCCATCCATGTATTCATTATTATCACTATTTCTTCTTCACTCGTATTGGTTCACCCTTTTTCTGTTGCAAAGTCGATAAGGTTTTGTTCTATCTGATGAAAAGCACTTTCGAGGGAAATTGTAGAATGAATCTTATATATAAGTAAATGTGTAGGGTTAATCATAAAAACCCCAATCCTGCCTAGTACAGCCTCCGATAAACTGGTACGTTTTGTACCAGTACATGGAAATTCATGTCAACATGTCCAGCAGCAACAGAAAAGCAAAGTACCTTTTTCATCTGGAACTTGATGGTGGCCTTGACCTCATCAATCTTCTGAGTCATCGACTCTTGATGGGAAAGAGCACCAGGGAACTGGCCGGCTTTGTTTAGGCCGGTCCCCAACAGCCTAGGGATCTGCTTGATGAGAGCATCAGAAGTAAGGAAATCATCATACTTTTTTGCCAGTATCTTGACAAGTTTGTTGTTTTTGTTCAGTTTTTTCAAGGTTTCCACGTCTTTTAAAAGGCTTCCACGTCCATGAAGGGTACTCCATTTGCCTTAGCTTCATCACAATGACAATTCCACTGAATCTCTTGCCGTCTGGGTATCGTAGTTTTTCAGACCGATTTGGATTTCCAGTCTCCAAAAAGTTCCTTTCCTTGGTTTTGGAGATTTCCAATACATTATTCACGCATTCGTAACGTGTATCACGAGACACCTTAGACGTCATCTTTATTCTAAGGAATTGGCCACTAACACTAACCCTAACCACTACTTTTCTCCTCGAAGAACAGAATGGAAAATCATAAACATACTCTTCATTTCGAACCCAGAATTTCCGTATATCACATACATTCACGAAGTTAATACGAGGTCAACATTGTGAATTTCACACGATGTTAACTTTTAATTCTCGCAACTGCTGTCAGGATCAGAAACCCATAGTTTCGTGGTTTTAATGGTGCAACTTTTGTTTCTGACGCCACAAACAGCCAACTAACTGAATATTTCGTTTCGTTGATAATCGTTGCGAATATAACTGAAGTTCACAGATCGAATACGTTTCAGAGTTATATTTTGGAATAGTTTACGACTTGTTATTTGTCGTTGAATATGATAGATTGGCTATTGTTGAGATTATTTTTGGTGAGGTGAGAACAATGAATGAGTCAGTGAGTAAATGAATAGTTTCATAACGAAAGCTTGGTTCTTGTAAAAATTGGAATAATCATTCATGTGTAATGAGCAGCGATTATAATTGTTTTGAGAATCTACAAACAAATCATAAATATGATTCGGAGGTGAAATGTGTTCAAAACTCATTCCAGTTTATTCCAATACATTCCATTGTTTTTCTGACCATATTTTTCACAAATCTATTTCCTATATTACGACATATTTTGGTGATAAATTCATTGCAAGCATCTCTCTTTGTATATTGAATGAATTGCTGTACACAACGGTACACAAAAACATTTACAGGTGTCATAGCGTGAATGACCTTGTCCGACTATATAACGGTTTGGAATATTCAACAAAACCAAGTGAATTTTCAAATGATGATATGTTTCAGCCAGAAAACTAGTTTGAAAGTGACTGGAAGACAGTTCACCAATCCGATAGATAGTTAAACGTGGTCCCTTAGAATGGCCTGCTAGATGACCTGATATAACGTTCCTAGATATTTTTTATTCCGTGAAGTTTGAAATTTACGTAACATTACCGCAATCTATTTCAGAGCCCTTCCATCCTATAAGGGGCTTCCCAGAAAAATTTATAGATATTAGGAATGAATTCGTAAACAAAACTGAAAATCGTTTTATGAAAAAAGGTTGGTTGGGTAACAGTATCATTTTTTTTTTCTTAAAAAACAATTTTCTTGCTGACGTTTCGAATTTAAATAAATTCTTCTTCAAGGCTCTGTAACAATGAATTTTCATAAACAAACCTTTCACAAAACTTATACAATTATTATCCTTTCAATTTCACAAAAAATAATGAGTTCTCAATTGAATTACTCACCAAAAGGTAGTTTTTTTCGTGTTGATAATATCACTATTTCAAAAACCATCAGACATATCAAATACATATTTTAAAAAATGAAAAACATTGCAAACAAATAAATTTCCGAGGCAACACCAACACAAAACGACATGAAACAAACGAATGGCTATATCTGTGATTCTGATAAGGTGGTGTCTGTTTTTTAATCAATGGCAGAAAGAAAAAGAATTAAAAAAGGGTAAATTATTCCGGTATTTGACTTATCAAATTAAAATATGCAGTATTAAGGCCATCGACATCTCTTCTAATGTTAACACTATCGCATTTGAGGATATGTATCGAGGATGTTTTTGAGGATATGTATCAAAAGTCGATTAGATAAATATGGTTGAAGATCTAGAATAGTTTGATGATCAAAATAAAAATTATGTCCATATTCAGCGAGAGCTGTGAGGTTTTTTATATTCAATTTCTTAGAGTCTCTCATGTGTTCTGAAACTCATGTTTTAAGATACCGTTCGGTTTGACCAACATAGCATTTGTGACAGCTTCCAAAGTTCAATTTGTATACTATATTGGATTGTAGTTCTTGTGGTGTTTTTGTTTTTTGTTTCGAAACAAAAATGCTGTCCAACTGTATTTTCATTTGAATTGGATCACCAAACTAGTTAACTGTTTTTTTTATAATGATTGTTTATTTTCAGATTCTTGAAACGTAATTGGGGGGTGCTAATTACTCAGGACCGGCTTAGTTATAAAAAATGAGGTGTTTGATAAAATATTTGAATACCTATCAAACGAGATATCACAGGACCCCTCCTTTCTTTCAATTAAAAAAAAAACACCCTCTCAGCAACACTACTTCATCAAAAGGTGGTGAAAGCGAAGTCTTTTCACGTTGAGCACTGTCTAATATTTCCGTCAATATTCATTCATTCATACAGGCAAGTGTAAAATAATTTTCAATTACAAGCTAGCATATCTGTGGTGTGGAAAATATGGCGATAAGTATGTTTAATAAGAATATGCACATGCATTTTCTCCTCTTAACCAACTCTTCGATTTGTTTAAGTGAAATACCTTCACATATTTTATAACAAATGTACGTACCTAGAAGCTAGATGATATTATTCAGTTGACAACATTGAACATCACTTCTCTTTTTCAAATCTACATTTTCACCCATTATCATAAAACTATCTAGGAGAATTACACAGTTTTTTTGTAGCAAAGTTGGTGAAGTGGGTCAAAAAGATCCAACTACAGCCCAAAAACGGTAGGAACAGTTCATCATCATCATCATCATCGTTTATTTACACAAAAAGAAAAACAGCAAGCATAACAAGGCTATACATTTTGCAAATAAACATTGGGAAACCCACAGAAGCAACAGGTGTTGCTTGTGCGTGGTGTAAATAAATTTTTATAACTTCAGATACTAAAATCAATAATGAGTATAAGGTTAACAAAAGGGTGAAATAAATATATACAGAACATTCAAAAACTTTGTAGACGTGTAAGTAGACATTAAATTATTCACATGTGGTATGAATAAAATAGATTAAAATAACCATTATAACAATCATAAGAACATCCGAGACTTTTAGTCCAACATATTTCCTCCTCCATAACCACTTCAGCATTCCATCTTGTAGAGAAAATCAATTACGAGATTGCGTTGATCGTGTTTCTTGATATCGAAGAAACATTCAACAATGCACCACCTGAATCTGTACTATTAACCTTGGCTGAAAAAGCCATAGGATCGACTTCAACTGGCTGAAGTTCTGCCATGCTGGTGATCAGAATAGCAATTACAACTTTTCAAGATGAGGCCATCAAGTTCAGGATCACAGGGGACTGCCTTCAGAGCAGCTCTCAACTTCTGTGGTCAGTCCTGATGTGATCTCGAAGTTCATTTAGATAGATAGATAGATAGATAGATAGATAGATAGATAGATAGATAGATAGATAGATAGAATTTTGAAAGATATTATTACACGCACTTTCGCTTAAAAGGTAAATCCGGGCATTAACATGGAAGCAGCCATATATTCATCTACACTATAAATGCCTTCATCAATGAGAAATTTTTATGCCCTTTTATAATTGTGTCTGTAATAAGTTCTTGACTGTAGTTGGCAAGATATTGTATAGGTTAACATCTAAGGAATTTTTGGAATATTTCTGTAGATTGAATTTAGCAGGTCGTATAAGATTAGCACCATGTGTTTTATAGTTATGAAAGTGGTAGTTAGTTAAAAAAGTGCCCTTGATTTCATATACCTTCAGCAATGACTGAAAAATGAAAATCGATGGAAGAGTCATGAATCCCAATTTTTTGAACAATGGACGACATGTGTCCCGATAGTCCGCATTAGAAATTATCCTTATTGCTTTCTTTTGTGTTTCAAGTATATTTCCAGCAGAAGTAGAATTACCTCATAGAAGTGTCCCGCATTCGCATTGAACCATTTTTCGCTTGGATTTCAGCAAGTTCAGAGATTTTCAATAAATTTTTGCAATTTTTGTCTGAGCAAACAATAGATGTGTCATCGGCATAAACAACACATTTATGGGGCAGAACGTGGAAGGAAAGGTCATTTATAAATATTATAAATAGGAGAGGTCCCAGCACAGATCCTTGCGGAACACCGTTTACTATAGGCTCTAAATTGGACGTTCTATTGTCTTCTAGGTCGACATATTGCTTTCGATTTTGTAAATACGATGTGAGAAGGGAGAGAGCCACACCTCTAACCCCATATTCATTCATTTTATGAAGAAGCAAGTGGTGAGAGACACAGTCGAATATCTTACTCAAGTCACCCAGAGTTACAGCGCTATGCTCACCATTCTCAAAACCGTCGACAATGTTTCTCACCACACCAACACACAACACACCACACAACACATACAACACACAACACACCAACTGCTTGTACAGTAGAGCAAGACTTACGAAAACCCTACTGACCAGGATTCAAGAGATTGTTTTTTTCAAAATAGAAATATAACCTGTTTTTGATAAACCTTTCAAAAAGATACCGTGTCATTCTGGCAAGGAACTTGTGGTTTTCGTGAACCCATCAAAAGTGGAAAAGGAATCTGAACGATTCAATCGACTTTTCCTCATTGCTGAGATCATTTCTATGGCAACAAAGGTTGAGTATCTTGATATTATCCTCAATAAGAAATTCAGCTAGACCACTCATTTAGAACAAGTTTTACACAAACCAGGATGTCTCTAAGGTCACAGCGAAAGATTTTGGAAAAATCTTGGAGCTAAGCCATGTACATTAGATATATGTGATGATTGTCGGACCAGTGATCACGTTCAAAGCAATAATCTGGTGGCCAGATACAGGTTTTCTTGGTTAACTCTGACGCTATCAGAGGAGAGAGGATAGATCATAGCCTATCTGGAGACAGGTTAATAGATTGATTGCAGATATTCGTACTAATATTTGTGTGTGAAGAGATTACAGAAGCCAATCTATCCCGAAATCAATAAAATATTCTCGGACAGCCAAAGGGTCCTAGACGCTCTTGACTCAGACTGAGCAACATATAAGTCGGTAGTGAACTGTCAAAGAAGGCTTCCTCCAATAGGAATACTCAATCATTCTCAACCTGAAAAGTAAGAAAGTTGTTGAGTCTCTCACATGAGAGGATGCTGAAAGCAGTTCTATCTGACCAGATCCTGTGATTGGCATTGCTTCAAGCTTTGCCAAGCAAACAATGATTATCTGGATCGTAAAAAGAATTCGAGACTCTTGGTAAAAATCTACCAGTATTGGTTCATTTTAAAGCACTCACAGGTTTTCGTCATTTGAATCATCATATAATAACACTTGGACTGCCGGAAGCCGAATTTCTTTGGTTCCACTCACGTTGGACTTAACCTAACCTTATAATTCGAATAGAAATGCAGCCTTTCAAAAGACAATGAGCTAGAATAAATAAAATTGCGTGTGCTATCTACGAAACGCAGCGTGTCGCCGTAGCTCTCAGATAGTGCTGGCGGAGGGCGTGATTAATTGTTAACATATAACAACATGCGAGACATACACACACATCCAAACGCGTCTGATTCGCTACTATCTGGACGTTGGAGATATTGTTATGGTGATTATGGGTTTACAACACGACATTCGGTGCTGTTGCACGGTAGCTTTGCTCCAGATTAATTTGTACGGTGAGACATCAACGGCTTGATATCACAATTATTCGTGGTCGGAGAGAAAATGGAGTCATTTTCGTTGCGTGTATGAAAACAATCCCAACTGGAAATAGGGTGTCATGCAAAGTAAACAGGAAATTTACTGCTTCAGCTTTAAGTCACGTGAACTCTGTCAGACATTTGGTTTGGAATTCATATGTTTTACTGGGTCGGGAGCGGTGGATTTTTCATCATTAGCGTTGTCAGTACAACTCACGAACGTGCCAAAGCCCAATTATTGCTATTACACAAAAAAGAAAAAGCTATCACTACTCCAAATTTGAAAATACTACAGAATATTCGAGATTGATATTCAACGATGAGTTGTATTGAAATGAACATATCAAGGATCTCACAGAACAATGAGATAGAAGTCTCAGTTAATGAAGGCGTAAGCACACAAAAAACGAGAATCTGATTGTCAAACTAGTTTGATGTTGAACCGACAACTCTAGAAGCAGAGTAACACTGAAACATCTAGATGTTGTGAATGAAAAATATCTGCACTTTCTGTACCAGTAGAAATCATGAACTAGACATCGGGAGAACCGTCCTTAGACTCTGAACGTACACATGTCAGTTCCCTCAATGCAAATGAAATAAATGATTCAGATGACGACTCTACCTACCATAACGAATTCCAAACAACCTTACAAGGTTCAGGACCGAGGCATTCGACAATCTGTAAGATTCAAACATACAGCTGTCATTCAAACATACAGCTGTCATCACCTTTCCCAAAATCTATAACTCCTCCATTTCTTTCTCAGTAAGCTACATGAATGATATATGAATTAAAACCATTTAGATGAAAAAACAATTGCCTTAAACGGAAATGGTTTCAATGAGCTATTTCCCCACTACAAAAATTACACTGTGATTATTTGGAAAATGAAAACATCCAATCGGTTGTAACAGTAGTAGCAACATTCGATACTTTGGTATACAAAGCACCTTAAACTAGTCTTTTCACCGCAATCTTCTCTACTATTTATCAAGCTCAGGTACCACGATTATACAGTCTTACACACTACCGTCGAAAAATCTCAGGGTACGTTTGAATATGCTGCTGTCGAAATAACCGCTCACAACTCCAAAATCCGCGTAAACTGTTTTTACAGACCATCATCTTCCAATAGTCTATCATTCATACATAATATGGAACTATTTCTTGATTCTCTTTTTGAAAAAAATGTTCAAACCTCTTGTATCGTTTGTGGTGATTTTAATTTCAACTTCCATAAGAATTCCACTGATGGCAATGCAAGTTATCTGCGTAATTCATTTGCCTCTTACGAATTGAATCAATGTATTTTCGATTACACAAGAATACAGGACAATAGCATGTTTAGGGTGGACAATATTTTTTTCCTCTACATCCGATATCCCTAATTCCACTATCAGTTACATAGATTTCTCGGATCATGCACTCCAATATATAGTTTTACCAATCAACTCTCCTACTGTAAAGATCCTTCTGTGATCAAAACATTCACTTTTTGAAAGCTTTATTGGCTCGTGAGGATTGGCTATCTATATATGGTAATGCTGATAAAAAATTCTCAATTTTTTATGACTAATTTCTCAACCTATTCGATAAAGCCTTTCCTTAGGAATTACATCACACCATTATACATGAAAAATCAAATAACAATAAACCTTGGATAACTGAGGAGATCGTCAATGATGGAAAATGACTCAGAGATATTTTCCACAAATCCGATCTGATGAAATCATTAACCAACAATATAAATTACTTTTGAAACAGCATCAACAAAAGATAGAAACTTCAAAGAAGTATTACTTCGGCCATCCAACAAACTTATCGAAGGAGAAAGCGGAATTGTCAGACTTGACATTATATCCGGTTCGGAGACATTCATCTTCTTGGACACAACCGATGCCTGGGTTTTTGTAGCATTGAATTGTACCTGGTTACTTTAACCCCAACTCGAAATAAATTCTAGATCCTCATTAAGATATGTAACCTCTTGGTGCCGGTGAAGATACACATGGATTGACGAGACAAGTGTGCTGTGGTCAGCAGAGCAATATATTGGATTCTTGTTTTTTCCAATAAGTCGTTGATATACAATAAAAAGAGGGTTGGAGACGATATGGATCCCTGGGGACCACCAGCGTTGATGGTGAAAGTATTCGAGAGATATCCATTGACAGCCACTTGCAGGGAACGTTTTTTCAGGAAGCTGAAGAGCCATACACAAAAATGATCCGTCAAGCCATAGCATCAAAGTTTGGCCAGCAAACCCTCATGCCCTCTAAGCTGTGCAGAAACATGACTGAACCGGACACAACAAGGCGTAGTAGAATCTACTACATCCTACATTGTAGGTAAGACTAGATGAAGCTATGGTTGTGTACCAGTTAATGCTCAAACAAACATATTGTCACAAGTCAGTACTGGCTTGGCTATTAACGAGACGATTTTATTCGCTGTTTCACCCATTCATTATTCGTTCGAATAATGAAAAAACTCATCTGAAAACTTTGAATATTTATTGAAAAAACGGAAAAAATACTTTATAACAAATACATTAAAACACCAAAAACTTACATCATACTGCCACCCAGCAGGATTGAAGAGAATGAGATATGCTGCATTGCTGATGATCAATAGATACTCAAATGAATTTCTGAATAATGTCTGTTCATTATCTTGACCTCTCTCAATATTTATGAAGATTTATACGCTGACATTGCAACTTTGATCTGGTCACTTTACTAAGGTAAAATGCTCAACATGCAATCTGTGCAAAGTTTACGTATTTGGAGATTGTTTTATATTCTATATCCTGTGATCGGATCAATTTCAATATCTATGAACTTGGAAGATGGAATTCTGAATACTCATTGTTTTTGTTTTAGAATATTGAAGTTGACGTTGGACCATTTTTCAATTCATGTATTCGCGTAAATGAATTTGAATTATGTCATGATTGCTTCCGTATTTGACAGAAATTTCATATTTGCCAGAAATGTACTGGGACAACTTCATGAAAACAATTCGAAANATGCCAAACCTCCAACCAATTCGACATGTTGGCTGAAAAAAATGTTCCATATACAACGAGCTTTGTTAAAAATGGTATTGCCCCTGATTATTCAATTGAACAGTTCATGTATTCATTTCAGAAGGAAAAAAGTAGTTGAAAGTAAAATGCTTGTTTCGATATCATATTCCTCATCGAATTGAAAACGAATCATCTTGAAAGATCTACAGTTATTAAGAAAGTTTGAGGTTTAATTCTTCCACTTTTCCAGATGATGTGGACCAACTTCGTTTATTCTAATTACTTTCCCGAACGCTTCTCTTTTGTCTATTCCACGAAAATCACGGCTTCCGAAGACCTCCTCTATAGTATATTTCAAGTAGAGTAGGATCAGGTCAGAGCTGCGAGAGAAGTTTAATTTACTACCAGAAATTTAGTTTCAATTACGCAGTCAGGTGTAAGTGAATTAAAGCTGAGAAATGTACATTAGAAAATTCTCATATTCGTTCCATGAAATTAATTTACCAGGAAGTCGTTTCGGTAGACAATTTAACAGTTTTATGAGAAAACTGACAAATCAGAAATAAGTTCTTGGTAACTTGGAACTCAGTGTTCATCAATGACAGTTTCTATCTTGACACCGAGTTATTGTCCATTCGCTTCAATCAGTACTAAAAAAAGTTTCAACCAAGGATGTAGGTTGAAATTCCTGTTTCAAATTCACAAATCACAGTTTATAATTATAGTTATTAATTATACAAGACAATACGGAAAAATTTCTGTCGATTTTTTGGGTAGTGTACATTTCACAATTTGGAAAATAAACGAAGCTGAATCGATAGAGAAAATGCTGAAGTGCTGAAAAGACAAATCAGAAAAGTTCACCTTGGAGAGTTACTGCATAATATAATCCACTGACGTCCAATTA
Organism: Leptinotarsa decemlineata; assembly: GCF_000500325.1. NCBI lineage: Eukaryota > Metazoa > Arthropoda > Insecta > Coleoptera > Chrysomelidae > Leptinotarsa > Leptinotarsa decemlineata. The sequence continues at coordinate 10,068 of NW_019292444.1, read as the reverse complement.
GTCAGCGACTTGGCTACAAATGGAATAAACTTGTATCTGCAGAGTAGGGAGGGTGAGTGTAAGCCCACAGCACTTAGACCACATGTGACCCATTGTACATTCTCCCGAGGAGTTGTCCTCCTAGGTCCTCGTCCATCCTGTCCTTTCCAGGAAGGTGGACAGGTCGCTGGGAGACATCTCCTTTATATCGGCAGGTGTAGGCCAAGACTCGCCGAACACACACTCTCTTATTGACGATAACTCCGGGGACTCGCACAGGACATGTCTCATCTTCCTGTTCACACATCCTGCATGGAGGTGTTTCCACTAGCCCCATATTATGGAGGTGTTGCCTCAGTTGACAGTGGCCAGTCAAAAATCCTACTGTAAGGCGTAGATTTTTTCTGGTCATCGCCAGATATTTCTTCAGCTCCAGCTTCCCAGGGTCGCCCAAAGTGATCCTGGCAAGATTACATCCTTTGATTCCATCCCATCTCTTTAAGGATTGAGCATGGGTGTAACATTCGACTAGTTTCGCAATTGTCGAAGTCATTAGGCCGTGGGTGCCACTGGGTCATAAAATTCTCAGTCCAGCCAGCCGCTTCCTTGGCTAAAGAGTCGGCAATGCGATTACCTTCACTCCTGTCGTGCTCTTTAACCCACCTCAGGATAATGTTATTACCTACCGAAGCTTTGGCTAAATCTTGGTGGCACTCTAGTACTAGCCCTGAGGTAACACGCTGTCTGTTCTAGGCTAATAGTGCTTGTCTGCTATCAGTGCAGATTGTTATGTTTTTGCCAGAAAATCCTTTCTTCGGTTTTTGAGCCGTCTGTATAAATCCGTATTGCATTTGTAGCATCTGACTCTGTGTTCTGCTCAATTTGTATTTTGTAGGGTTTATTGAACACAAACCTGGGTTCAATTGCATCACTTGTTGCCTGTAGTAGAAGTTGCGCAGTAAGCGCTTCCCACCATAGGCCCAGCCTCAATTGACCCATTTCAATAGCTCCTGTGATGTTTGAACAAGCCAGTCGCTGTACTTGATATAATTTTTGGATGACCGTTGCTTGTAGAACTTTCGGTCCCCATGCAATGGCTCCATACGTTAACATAGGTCTTATTATTGCAGTGTAGATTCAGGTGACTACACGGGGTGAAAGACCCCATGCGCGTCCCACTGTCCTCCGTCATTGATCATAAGCCACGTATGCTCTTTTTGCTCTACTCTGTAGATGAGAGTTCCATGTAAGCTTCTTGTCGAAGATAGTACCAACGTATTTCACCTCTTCAGAGAAGTTTAGTTTGCTTTTGAAGATTTCGGTAGGTTTTAAGCCCGTTAAACTTCTATTCCTGGTGAAAAGGACCATCTCAGTCTTCTTGGGTTTGATCAACAGTGAGTGTTCCTCACACCATGTTTCTATTAATTTGAGTCCATCCTGCGCTACATCGCACAGTGTGTTTACAAATTTGCCGGTCTGCAAGATAATTATGTCATCTGCGTATGCAATTGTGTAGAATCCATTTTTGTTAAGGTCATTAATTAGGGTATCCAGAACTATGTTCCAGAGAAGGGGTGATAAGACCCCTCCATGTGGACATCCCCTCATGACCAGTCCTTTCAATGTGATGTCTTCTACATTATTACTTATTGCTCCTCTAGAGAGCATCTGGAGTATCCATTCTTCTACTACCAGGGGTACATTCCTGGAGTGTAGTTGCTGGATAATTGTTGGAAAGGTTGTTTGATCAAATGCTCCCTCGATATCTATGAATATACCCAGGATGGAATCGTCAGTAATTTCTTGTTTAAATAATCCAAGATAAAAATGCATAAAAAAAAATCTGCAAAACAGGTGATCTCAGCAGACTAATTGGTGTCTTCAGTGGTTTATATTACGCAGTAACTTTTTTAAACGAACTTTTCAGTTTGTCCTTTATTGCTCTCAGCAGATTCTCTATTGATTTGTCTTTGTTTATTTTTCAGATTAATGTAAAATATCAACAAAAAAAAAACAGTAAGAAACATCAACTCTACAACAATGAAGACAGAAGCTCTACTGGCTTTGACAACTCTAAAAGCATTTCATCATCGAGTATTATATTCTACTTTTCTTCTATAGCACAGATTCTTCTGAAGAATTGAGGAAAATAATCCATGATTATATCTTTGTCAACTTTGAATACTATCAATTATATCATCTGTTATGTGCTACTAGCGGGTTGCCATTATATTTCGTAAGAACCAATATTTGTATTTCTGCGTCGAAAAAACTGGATGAAGAACAGGAAATCATGTGCGACAAAAAGGAGGAGGACGAGAAACAAGAAATGGCAGTTATGTCAGCGAAGAATTCTGTTAACAGAATTCTCCACTGAAGTTATTCCTGTATATACAGACACTACCTTGCACTAACGAGTGGTCAAACATCACGATACCGGCCTGGTAGTGTGTTCCAATAATTGAAAAATGGATTCCGGCAGTTGTATTGCACATATGCAGGAATAACTTCAGTGGAGGATCCTGCACTGAAACGTGTTATATATAATCCAATGTGGTATTAGTCAGGGGAGTAGTTGGTTTTTTATAGGTGTCAGTCCATTACACTGCAGTGTAGGTAACTTGAGACTGGCGTGAATGAATTTTTCTTTCAGATAATTTGATTTAGAGCCAGTTTCCAAGTATGCCCAGTCATTTATGTGAAATAAGGAGTTTCTGCTCATGGAGTTTTGTTCGTCTAATTTCAGGTAATCGTAGTATTGGGTCTGTACAGAGAATACTCATCAATGGAGAATCATGAATGGAAGGTGACAAATGTGATGATAAAAATTCACTAGTAGTTGTTAGACCCATTGACCAAGAAAGATCACTGATGTGAGTTTTATAATCGGAAAATACGTTGCATTGCTGAGTGCGAACATGAAGTGTATACTATCCAACCTGTTCAAATGAATGCTAGGTACATAGTTACTAGAAAGATTGAAAAGTTTTGAAAACTCCTGAATCCATAATTGTACGGAGGACTTGGACCACTACCTGGAAGCTGTTTGACTCGTACATTTTTTTCAGATCTCCAGCAAACCCTCTATCCTCATCTGATTGCCCATCTTCTTCATGACAAGGATTTGAACAATATTGTTGCCTGAACTAGTTTGATACAGGACATTGTTTAACAGTTGGAAGAACAGGAGGGTGGAAGTCGTCTTCGGTTGCAGATTTTTGAATTGCAGACTCATCAACTTAGGAAAATGTAAAAGCAAAATGATACAACTGGCAGTTAGCACATTATTTTTTATATCGACTGTGAAATTATTGCAAGAAATATCTAGTTGTGTTATGAAGTAGATGTTTCAGGCAATGCGAATTGTATTATTGAGATTTTCATCAACATTGAAGAGCAAGACGAAGTTTTAGTAAAATTGTTAACCTCTATAATGTAATTCAGTGTTCCATGAGAGTTAAAAAAATTGTTTGGATGTAAGGGTCGCAATATATTATCANTCACCGCAACGTTGCCGCTGTTTATGTTTAATATTATGACAATTAGATTTTTTTGTGGAATTTTCGGAAGCTTCTCTGATTTTTGCAGTTTGTATTTTTTAAATTAAAATCGTTGTGAGAGCTACCAGAATTGCCTCCGCAGCCTACCGGTAGCTCGCGACCGACAGGTTGGCGACCACTGTCCTACAGTGTAGGGAGTTCAGACTGGCCTGAACGAATTGTTTCTTTAGATCAGTGTTTCCCAACCTGTGGTACGCCTAGTGTACCACTGCGCAGTACCACTAGTGGTACGCAGAGGCTACTGCGGTGGTACGTGGTGACGTTCTAAGGACACGTTTGTTTGAGATGCGCCATGGAGTTTTCGTGTATTTGTCTTACAAAAACTTTGAATTAAAAAACTGCTTTGCAGATGAACTGTGGCTATGCTTGTTGGAGGAAGGAAATTATAAAACTCCTTTTTGGGTTCATGATAAGGTAAGTGCTATGAAGAAGAAACTGAATCGAGCTGCAAAAGAAGCAGAACTGAAAAAGGTATCGTTGTTTCCAACGCTCGAAAATTTCGTCGAAGAAAATGACCTCTAACTGAGTCCTGCACTTCTGACGGATATCAAAACACACTGTCTTGATTTGATTCATAGCTACTACATGTATTCTCCTGAAGACTTCAGTAAATATTCTTGGATCCAAAACCCATTTGCTGATATAGAAATGGCGCCAGAAAACTTTACTGCGACAGAAAATGACTAAAAAATAGCTAACAAAGCAGTAAAGTTTTTAATTACATTGTTGATGATAAAAGTATTCAAGAGATATCCACCGATGGCGAAACGTTCTTTCAGGAAGCTGGAGAGATCCGACAAACCATAGCATGTCTAAAAGTAAAGGCGATGGCAAGGGGAGCATCGTTTATCATTCATTTTGAGTAATGAGTCTTCTATCGAACTTATAGAAAGCGTTTTCATAGGAAGGGAAGTCATCATCATTTTTTTTGCCAAATATCTTTTCTATGATGATTTTATTTTAGTGTTCTGAAGAATTGTCTTCCCATAGACGGAAGCTAGACGAACTGTAACAATCTGCGGCAGCTCGTCAGAAGAGGCAAGGGAGGCTTAGGCTCCCCATAAAATGTAAGGCTATTCATCGCAATAAATCAAGAGATATTAACGAATAATAATGATTATTTTTTTCTAAAAATACTTGGGAATCATTACTTTACCATTAAATTTTAATATGCCCAAAAAAACAGTGTATCCTGCATCAACAAACCTCAAACGCACTACCCACAAACGAATAACAGAGAAGCCATCAACCCGAAATAATGAATGCCATACGT
>NW_019292443.1:17233-30402 GCF_000500325.1 Leptinotarsa decemlineata | reverse complement strand
TTTTCGCGCCTCCGGAGGGCTTTTCTGTGTGTATATAGTCTTTATGACTTTAGCCTCCTCTGTTCTCCAAGGCACGAGCCGTCACTGAACATCATAAATACTGTGAAAGAAGACACCTAAAGTGACTCCTAACAGGAGAAACTACAATCAGCAAGTTTTGTTATTTTTGTTTTGTTTAAAGTAGTTGAGTACTAGTCCGCAAATCTGATAGGTCTATCAATAGTCAATATTATTCCTAGTTGACTCAGGAAGTATCTACCCAGACCAAGTTGTTTAAGCGCAGACATAAATAAAAACAAATGAAATAATCATATACAGCCAATAATTCTTTAATAAAATTCAATTTTTCAATTACTTCGATGAGTTGGTTCAAAAAACTACAACAGAAAAAAATTAAAGTATTATCAATAACAATTCACAAATAATATTTGTGATGCACTGTTTGGCTTGAATATTGATAAAGATAACTACAATAAAATTCAACAAATTTTGAAACCAATTTGAACCAATAACGAAAGAATTACAATAAAGAATTTTTATAAATAGCAGTTGACTTTTCAGCAAAACTATTTTTTGTGAATATTGAAATCTCTAAAAATATTCATCAAATAAAATGTTTGTTCTGTTATTATTATTTGCTGAACATATTCATCATTGTTTTGGTCACAAACCAGCCTAAGATTTACCAGTTATAGATCACTACTTCATTTGAAAGGCTATCTTAATTTTTCGTTATTCCCTATGATATACCGTTTTTCTTCAGATTGTCTACTTCACCATCATCAAACAATACTTTTGTGAAACACTTGAATGTCAATGAACACTTTTTGAAAGATACATAGAACATACAAGTAGAGCATACAAGTTTTTTCCAAATAAAAATTAGAAGTAAAACCTTCTCGAGTTTTACTCATTCAATTATACGAAAAAATCTTCCGAAACATTCCAAATAAACGTTGAATTACACAAAAATAACTCTTTCTCTGGAATTTGTACTGCAAACATTTGTTATGCAATTGAAACAGGTAACATTAATATGAACACTACTCAATGTGTAATTCAATGTTCATGTGAAAGTAGTTGTTACGAAACGCCTTTTCCTCTCAGTTTGAACCTGAAAAATAACTTTTGTGTATACTCTACATGTCTGTATTTTCATTGCTGTTTTCTTCCTTCCTTTCTTTGTGAGTTCCCAACACTTTCTGTTCAACAATGGAGAAGAAAGCCAAAATGTTGTTTTAATGAGCCAGTTATGAAAGTAATTCTGCGCAAAAAAAGGGCTACTCGAAACTTTTTGGCAGGCATTTGTTCACTCAGTATTCAATTAAAGTATCTAGCAAATAACCCAAAACCAACACTCACCTAGACAAAACGGCACTGTCAGATCCGGCTGTCAAACCTGCATTTTCCAGCACGCTCTGACTCCCTCGCTCACCAGACATGAACCCATTTTTCTTCGCCGCCGGCTCCGTTCTAGACAAAATACTCGAAATAGAAAAGTTCGTCGAGCCACCGGAGCCCTTTTGAGTGGCCGAAGCCCTATTTTTGTCGGTCCTTCCGTCATCGTCTTCACAAGTTTTAATCACCGGAAAAACACCGGAGGAACGGCTGAGGCCGTAGTTGTCGGGTTCCGGGGAATTGTTCCTGCTGCTCGATTCCGGGCTGGACACCACGTTTATTTCCGTTTCTCTAGAGGGTGAGCTCATTTTTAGTGTTTATCATCGATTGGTAGCACTGAATCACTGCACAAGCACTGCACTTGACGTATTTACCCGACAGGCGAGAAACTATAAAATATCAACAACCCGAGAGCTCGGCTATGACAGAGTATCCGTTGTAAGTATTTAGATTGAGTTTGCAGGACTTGCTAGGGGCGGTGAATAGTAGGACACACCCCTGTGCCGTCAGAAACACCCCTAACTTCACCTGATGCTGCTTCTTTCTGTCGGACCCTATCGCCGCCATATTTCCATCCCTTTCTCACCCCTTATAACGGTTTTGAGGTACTTTTCTAATGTGTCGCAATGTGTAAATATATTCGTCGACTGTCTCGCTCCGATTGTTGGTCTTTGTTCCGCAGTGGATGTTGGCACCCCTTAAACTGTTGTTTCTTAGTAGTTGATTCCGTCACAGGGAAGTGCTTCTGGAGTAAATGTTCAGATAAGCTTACATGTTGACAAATAATTCCGGTTATTTTGTTCTCTGCAAGGGCGTGTTTGGGACTGGTTGATTTGCTTCTTCGCGCTAGCACGGTTAATTAATTTTTCTTGATGGAAAATTGGGTTTTATGTCTCGATTATTACTGACAACAATATCTATGAAGTTTGGAAGGGTGGAATAGAGTTAAAACGTATACTAGCATTACTGATCTCCCGAATTCTCCAAAATAAGTTATTAGAGTTTTGTTGCCAGAAAAATATTTTTAAAAGCCTGTTATAAAGGCAAAAAACGGAAATTTGCATAAATTTGTTAGAAAAGATAGACACTATTGTGTAAATTGAAAGGGGTATGTTTTTGGGAGAGATTGGTTATTCTGAAAGAGAGGTTTTCTACTAATCATTTCTGAAAATATCCCCCTTTCCTTTCAAACAGAAATCCTATCCTAAAACACGATTTTTTTTCGACCAATGAGTCACTAGGAAGATATTTTATCCAGCCGATGCAGGCAGGCATTCTCTTCTGGTATTTCTTCCGGACTAAACCTAATTCTCGTTCTCCTTGCCATGAGGTTATACTGTTATTTTTCTGTTTGTTCATTTTGTTGGTGTTATTGATAAATTTTATCATTTGTAAACGCTGCGTCCGCCTCATAATAATTCACCTATCACCAGTTTTGACAGAACTATCTGTGAGTTGACAATTCCATGGGCATTATCATTTTATTCTTGAAGTGAAGAAGACGATGCTGTAACGCTGGAGCTAGCTATGGGGATCATTCTTCAAGCAATAGGCTATTTACAAGAACATAGATTGATCGATGTAACCCTCAGCTACTGTTGTAGACTTCCATCCTCCGTGCTTCTCAATATTCGTTTTTAAATTTGCTCCTGATTCTGCTAGCAAAGAATCAGAAGACTTTCTGAAACAGTGACCTGTATATTCCTTTGGTTCTGGGAGGTTCAGAAACTAAGCAATGGTAGAGGACACTTTTCCAGATGTGTTTATACAAATTGTGTTGGCATTGCATTTATAACTTGAGTATTTCAGAAAAAACCGTTGATGATTGATAAGGGAAAGGCGTCATGCAACGTATTTATTAAAATAGTCAATTTGTTTCACAACAATGCAAAAAACTTAATATCTTCAATTAAGTATAGCAAGTATACGGCAAGTTCCGTATATTCCAAAAATAGTAGCAACTTTTATCATCGAATATTTTTCATCTAGCGCCTCATTTATAAACCTCTGGACTTGTTCTGACGTAAGATTTTTTTATTTCTTGGGCCGATAACTTTCATTTTTCCGTTTTAAGAATGCTATTACCTAGAAATATTTGCTTGCATTAACACTATTTTTAATTCTGACACTGACTCGATGTCAGCTGTCACCTAATCACATTTCAGCAGGAATATGTACCAAATGTGTCCGCGGTTTGCCCCTATTTTTTGAGTGTTTTGTCCACGAATTTTCCCCTTTTAATTTATATATAATATTATCAGTTGGGGAAAGGATTTCAGTAACACCAAACCCCAGAAATAGCAATAACTATTATTGATGTGAAACATCTACAGTCGCACGTAAAAATTTTATGAAATCGATTTATGGCATGGTGACGGGTCGACGTGCGCAAGCGACTGTGTGATTTTTTTTCCACTGGTTCGGCGTTATGCTATATCTGTCGCCACACTAAGGTCGTATACTTATAGTGTATACAGTTGTATTCACTGAAGTATGGGCAACCTGTGTTTTACTAAATGAAGGATTCCATAAAATAACTAAAGATAAAATATGTCTGACAGTGATAATTTAGAAAGTGAAAGTGAGCAGTCTCCTGCAAGAAAGCACAATCATACTACGATACATTATCAAGTCATCATTGAATTACTTATATTCTATATTTCATAATTTAAGTATATATTTATCTGTGCACAAGCCCCCATTAATTTGATCTGTCTCAAGGGTTAGTAAATGTGAAATTTACACAAATTTCATAGCTTTCATCATGTATATTATAATAACATATTTTTTATAAATATTTTTGGACCCAACAATCATCACAGTCGTTACAAAATATTATTGACTACAACAAAAATCAGTTGAACAGAAGAAATACCATTAATGTTATGACAGCCTTTATTGATCTAATAGTAGTAGATCAATATAGCATTATATTGATATTAATATACTGATTTTCATTTGAGTTTCTATCCATACTTTTATATTTTATGAAAATATTCAATCAATTTATTCTAGAAACGTGGCTTCGCTCTTCCAAGAAAATTTGTCACAATTTTATGTGTGTTATGAACTAGATAGATTTGAACAGATCCAAATGTTACTGCCAAACATTTTCTAGAATCATTCCCCCTATTCTACATGACTACAGTTTCAACAATACATTAATTAATAGGAAATCGGTGATAAAGTTCTTAGGAATTATGTTTCGACGTGAATTGAACTTCAGATCTCATAAAGAGTATATAATAGCTAGGTTAGGTTTAGGTTAGGTCCAAAGTAAGTGAGTCTATTCGACCCTCCACTGCAGCCCGCATGGGTTTATTGTGGCTCACATCTATTTACACTCGACCAAATAAACCCAGAAGGTGTTTTTGATTCATCTGCTCTCAATATTTCCTTCTCCCAGAGGATCCAGTCCTCTCTACTCGGGAACAGTACTTTATAAGGCAGTTCATAGTTGACAGTTGCAGACATAAAGTCAGAGGTCATTTCCAGAATGCTGTGCACTCTGCATTAAATTGATTTGTGTAATTGACAATGTGCACAAATCTATATTCAGTCCATCCAATCTGTCTCCCCAGAAAAATGTGGAGATGAGGTAGATCCAGAAGGATCCCCATGGTCACTGACAATGTGGTACTGATGGCACCACTGATGGCCAGACGAGTCTGTCTGTGTAAGGTAGAGAGCTTCGCCTAGGCCGTTTTCTGTGAACCCTTCGGCCACCAGGCAATTTCTACATAAATGATCATTGGTCTGACAATCATATCATAAATCCAATGGATTTGTTTGAGACCTAAACTTCAAGTTCCACCACAAATCCTTCGATATGTCCATAGGGACAGTCTGGCTTTGTGTGAAACTTTTTCCAAGTGAGCGTTCCAGGTCAGTATATAGCTAAACCACTCAAGATATTGGGTTTCATTAATAGACCATGTGAAGACTTCAGTTTGAACACTCTCAAATTAATATATTGTTCATTAGTTAGATCATTATTGGAGTACGCTTCAAAAATCTGGTACCCATATTATGAGATACCCAAAAACCAAATGGAAGCTGTACAAAATACTTTTCTGAGGATCTGTGCATACAAGTTAGGTCCACGAAGGAGAAAATGTGTATTCAACAACATTAGAGATCAGATGAATGTATTATCTTCAAAGAATAGAAGAATTATTCTAGATATATGTTTTTAAAACAAAATTTTGACTGGCAACATCAACTGTGAGGAGATTTTATCTTTAAATAATTTGTATGTCAACAGACAGACCAGCGTCAGTACCGAAACATTTAAAATACCGTTCCACTCCACAAATTATGGTTTTTCCCCCGTCACTCGAATGCTCAAAAATGGGAATACGTATAAACAGATTGATATCTTTAACAGCTCCACAAATATCTTCAAAATTGAACTGAGTCCCATTATTTTCCGAAACATTTTCTTTAATTATTCTGTACTATTCCATCATTATAATGTTTTCTTTTATATACCATAATATTGTACTACTATTTTATATTTTACCACAATATTTTATTGTGATTTCACTACTGTATTGTATTTTGTTTTATATTATTAGTATTGTGTTATGTATTTATTATCTTCAGTAAAGTCGATGTGATCTCAAGATTGGAAAGGAAAGAGAACATCACTCTATCATTATTATTATTTCAGATTGTGAAAGGCTGGAGACCTAAAAAACAAAGGATAATCGAGTCCAAAGAAAATAATATGTTCAAAGGAATGCCTAAAATTCATCATTTCCTCTTTTCTAACCAAATTGATCCAATTATCTCGACAGCGAAGCTCATACAGGTATCCTTTTATCGAATTCGCAGAATCAACCGAACTTGTAAATGATTGAGTGGATACAAATCCAAGAGAGCTGGAAAACATCTGGATATACTTTCCCCTAGCCCAATTTTGCGCCACTCCCACCCCACCGCCCGTTCCCGACCAATGACTGAACCCGTAGACTTCCCCGTCCGCACCGAATTGCCGGCCTCCAATCACATCTGAGGTTTTCAAGTCAATATTTGTTACTTTATGAATGTTGCGTTTGCCGTCTTTGTGAAGCGAAATGATCAGTATACTGGGGCGATAAATGGCTATAGCTTCATTGCTTCATTGTGTTCCAGATTCTGTTAACATGCCTCTGTTGGTGTGTAGCCGTCTTTCTCTGGCGCTCGCTCTGCGTCTGTTTGCCGTCGATGCTGCTTTGTTTTTCTTCTATTGATCGAGACTTTTGTGTACTTCGGATTGTTGATGCGATTTCTGACCTCGTTTTCGGTTTTCAAGGTGAATTGGAAGAATTTAGCACTTTCTCAGTTTTGCCAATTAAATAAGTAGAATACTTTCATTCAGTTCTCAATTATTCCCTATAGATTGAGGAAGGATTACTGCCCATACACTTACCTAATCACCAAACGCTTTGTTTGCTTTGTCCAATTGCCCATATTATCTCCCTTCCTTTCTATGATGTTCTATTTTCACCACGGTATTTCCCATATCTTCTAATCATAATATTTTTGTCATCTTTTTTAATGACTTCCTTTCTTAGAATACTGGTATTATTTTCCTTCTTTCATTCTGTTCACACGTTTAATCCAGCGAAGTGGCCTCCTTTCTTTTCCTGCATCGATTTTAGCTCTTCAAACATGTATCTGGTGATCTTAATACGGATCTAAAGGTGATTTCGAATTGCAGTGAAAGTAATCAGGTTCAATTCAATGCCACAAAAACCAAGAAACGATAAATGTCTCCAAACCGGAGACATTTCACGACAGACAATTCCGCTTTCCGCTTCGATGAGTTTGTTGAGTATTAAAATCGCTAGAATTGTAAAGGATTTTTTTGGTACTTTGGGAGCTGTCTGACTTGTCCATTCAGTCCAAGACTCCAGAAAACACTGCAGCCTTTTGGGCTCATTGCGTTTTTTCTCCCATCTTCTCATGAAACTCATTCCATCAGTCTCGTTTCCTGTACTAGTTTGTACAGGTTCCGTGTTGGATGTTCGTCATATTCTTCTGGACGTAATTTCGTACGTCCATATATTGCCTGCCTCTTGTGTTTCAGTGCCTCACATTCGCATAAGATGTGTAGAGCTGTTTCTATCCCTTCGTTACATAATCTGCAGCTGAGGTCTCCGTTGTACAGGTGTCCTCTAAGTGGACAATGATCGGTTAGTAGCCCTGTAATTATTCTGAGCCGATCCCTACTATATTGAAGTAGTTCTTCGGTTCTTTTTCCGGACGGTTCCCTAATGAAGGTTCTACTGTGTTTGTTGCCNCTACTTGAAACTTAGTTCATCATTGCCCAAATGATCTGGGTTACTTCAATATTACACAAATGCAAAATTATCATTTGTACAATTTTCTCAGGTGCCCAACATGGTTTTCATAGACTGTTTTTTTTTGAGCAGTTTATATGAATAGTTGTTATGTTGAGCAGTGTATACACGCTTTGGTTGAGATTGTAGTAGGGAGAAATGTCATTAGTGTCAAATACGTCATCATTATAAAAAATGAAACTCCTGGACACCGACATCAAAGGGACCGACGCTGAGTGAAACTACTGTATACAGAAATACTGTGCTACTTCTCTCCTCTCCCCTCCTCTTCTCCCCTAAGACTAGTAGATAAGGCAGTATTGCGAAATTAATTTTCAAGACACCTAAGATGCAGTTATCTATGGTATGAATAAGGATAGCTTTTTAGGTATGGTGAGTTTGATCTTCTTCTTGAAGATGGTTATCAAAACACGTGTCGAGGTGTTAAAATAACGGTTTGATTTACAAAAAAGTCCAGTAATATTCATCACTACACCAAAGGTTCCAAACAGTGCATCACAAATATCCATTAAACACAATCCAGGTCGTCTGGAAAAGTAATTTTGGCAGCAAAACTTGGAAAATATAATTCCACCATTGAAGAAGTAGTTTCTAACAACTTGAATTGTTCTAATTTTGAATATTTTCTCATAACAAAACCTATTTCATTCAATTATAAACAATATTCTTGCAACAGCTGCTATAAAATTTAACTGCTTTATGGACATGGTACACATCAATAATGACGATAGATCCTATAAAGAAAGAACTTATTTGAATAATTTCACTTCTTTGATTGACGACTTTTGTTTATTTTGTGGAACGGAAATTCAGGAAACAGATTATTCAATGCCAAACCTAAATTAGACAAAGGGAAGAGATCTGGTATATATCAACAATGTGGTGAATGCCCCGCTATATATACAGGCCAAACTGGTTGAAATTTTGATACATGTCATTTCGAATAAAAAATCATTGATGTACGAACGGAGGTTAAGTGGTAGAACAAACACTGCAGTTTTGAACTTCGCCTTTTGGATGTTATATTTATTTCACCCAATAAAGACCATTATCATTATTATTATTAACATCTTCAAAATTCGAAACATAAAATAGATAAAGATAATTCAAAGATCCTTCACACATGCGAAAAAGGGAAAATTATGAATCTGATGGAATCTAAGGAAATAAACAGGTCAAAGGAAAATCCCAATTCTATTGTCCTCAACAAACAACTTGATCTAAATAATAGTCCTCTCCTGAACCTATAATCCAGATCCCAAAACCCACATTATATCAAAAGCTTTGTTTTGATATGTTCATGGATATTACAGGTATACAAAATGTAGGTACCAAATTATTTATGATAGGATAGAAAACTTAGGTATAAATTACTCAGACTTAAATGTAATCAGTTAGTTTTGAAAATGGTGTAATTGCTAAAACTAGTCAACAATATGAAAATATCGTGGAAAATAGACAAAAGTGTGTTTTTGTAGTGTATCCTCAGTGAATAATTTCAGCCTAAGTTATACTTACATCTTCAAATATCGAAAAGAAAATCCCAAACCCACTTCTAATTAAAATTTTCCTCTTCGAAATTATTGTTACTGTCAGTCACTCTCTTTAAAAAATGTTTCATGTTTTGTAGAGATACTTATTCTCTTTTTCAATCTCATGTTCGTAAGTAGATCAGTTTGTGGTACAAAAAAAATGTTAATTAATCAATTTCAGTTTTTTTGAGGAAGGTCATAAGCACCACCGAAAGCTTGACAAAGATAAAGAGAATGTTTTGTGTCTGAAAGTTACTTCTTTGCATGATCTATACATCTATGTATTGATTGCTTCCTTAGTTTCTTTGGATGATTCCTACGTTTTTTGTATCAAACAGAGAGACACAGTGGTGTTTTATAATATTCAGTGATGATTTTCGTCGGCATTTTTCAAGAGATTTCCTTTCGCACAAACTCCGTCTCTTTCAAAAAAGAATTGTTTTTTAAACGACCTCGATATGTATTATTGTCCACTCTCCACAATGTTTAGCGGATTAAGCGATTAGTCAGAAGTGTATATTAGTAGAAGTGCCTTTCTTGTTAATTAATACAATTCCTGACCAAATTTGTTAAAAGAATTGGCAATTTCGACGCGGCGGTGGAATGGGTGCTATAAGAATGGCATGAAGCCTCAAATAGGGAGATATTTTTGTAAATGAGGCAAACCGATTCCAAAATGAACAAAGCAATCCCTGTTAAAATCTTTTGCTCAAAGAATTTGTGTTTGCACGAATCACGAGGTTTAATCTTACACATATACCCGATAGCCCGCACTGTTGCCACAGCTACCCCGTACGGTGTAGTTCTACTCCTCTTGAACTTAATTTCACCCTCTCGCTCCCCTCAAGCAAATCTACCCCGCTCAGATATAAAGCAAAAGAATGTAAATTAAAAATTGAAAAAATGAACAAATACTTTGAATTTGAATCTACCGCGTTACACGAGCCGAGTACCTTTGGCAACGTTGGCGTAAACTGAGTGTCAGGCACCGCTGACGGCGATTTCTTGGATTGTGTCACGATGTGATTGTGTCTTACCGTAAGACTCCGATAGTTCCGATATTCTGTGACTGAGTACTGAGTTACACTACAACAATGCTCTTCTGCTCTTTCAATGATAACTTAAGGTGCGTATTCACCAAAAAAGCGAGCACGAGCGAACAAGAGTGAACGAGCATTCTGCATCAATAATCGTTTGGTGAGTACGGGCTAGCGAGTAAGCGAACGTATGCTGTTCAGAAAAGATCGAGAAGAAGGCGGTACATCAAAAGGTTCTCGCACAAAGTAGATATGGATCAACTACGACTACAAACTTGAAGATATTCGCTCTAGTGTGGACGAGACATCAATATGTCGAGCAAACACAAGCGAACACGAGCAAACATACACGAATGCTCGCTCATGCTCGCTCGTGCTCGCTTTTTTGGTGAATACGCACCTTTAGACAAGAATGATACCGAGCGCCGTGATCATGCTCGGTGCGTTGAAATGTTGATTGATGTTTGTGACATGACATTCGACATTTTTAGTTAAAGTTGAGAACGTAAATGTGGAAATGTTTATATTATGTGCAATCTCAGTCTGTGACGTAAATGTAGTTATATGTATAGTCGAAGTAACCGTTATTATGCACTATTAAAGTTGTCGGCACTCTCAAAGGTCAAAAAAATCAATAAATAGAAGTGAACCGGCAGCAAACTAGTCCAGTTGGACTGTAGACTTGGTGTTTCATATTGGATGATTTTTACTAACCGAGTTTTGTGATTGGCCGAAGAGTCATAAAATCAAATTTGAAATCATGTTACGGTGAGGAATAGAAATTATGGAATGCGGCCTTTGATTATCGCTGTCGTGTACAGTTCAGGAACTGACTTTTTCCAGTGTAGTGATTTCTATAGCGATGATGAACAATGCGAAAAAGAGATACCAGTGAGTATCACAGAGAGTATGTTTCAATATATATAATAATCTACATTCTACATTTCAAGTTTGGTTTCAAGGGAAACAAACTATTACAAGCAACATCAGATTTGACCGAAATTCCTTTCTCAACTAAACGTAAAATAGTCAAAAACAAAACTTATGAACGCAAGACGCGATGTGATTACCAAAACCTTCAAATGTTTATCTAATAAAATCATTGAAAAAACAATATACGACTTTTACAAAATCAATGAGATCCCTACAACTGAAATCATAAGGAATAAATTGAATACTTCCGGCCATAACATGAGCTGCTGTGACAAAACTCTTCAGAATTGGATTGAAAAACTAGAATTCAGATTTAAAATAATAAACAAACGTCAAGCAGTTATGGAAAGCAGAAGAATAGTGGAATTGCGTAACAAATGCTTTGAACAAATATATACAAGAACAACGGCACATTTTCTATTTGGACAAAACTTGGTATAACACTCACGACACACGAGAATGTGTACGCCTAACATGCCTGAAAACAAAAGATCGCGACTAATCATTGTGTATTGCGGAGGAAGTAAAGGATGGGCTCTGAATTATTTGAAATTATGTGGAAAAAAACTTGAGAATTGCAATATTGACTATCATAAGAACATGGAAGCTAATATTTTCGAGAAACGGTTTGAAAACACATCGATTCCAAATTTGGATGCAATGACATGTGACATGTTTTTGATTACAATCGTCAACTTTATCATAGAACATCATAGGCATAAGTTGATGCGTCAGTGTGATTGGTGTCATGATGTGAATGTGGTTCCACCCCGGTTCTACCCCGCTCCCTTTTAGAAATCTACCTCGATAAAAAATATCTTATGGCAAAACTGATAGCCCGTTTCTGTTAATTATTTTCTGGCCAAAGTTTTGAATTTAATTCATATAATAAAACTAGCTGGCCCGGCAAACGATGTTTTGGTACACAAATGATTTCTAGGGAATTTCTAGGGTAGAAAATAATAAGTAACTCATTGTACGTGTGTGTCAAAACAATAACACTTACAAATAATATTAATTCCTCATCCTTTTAGTCCATATTCAGCTAACACAAACAAACTGGGTGGTTTGTCCACTCGACAGCTTGCCACGTATAGTTGTACGTGTGAAAAACATGGTGTGTTCAAATCCAAGCCACAAACGGACACTATTTGGCTTCAGGACTTATCATTAGTCCTTGCAAATGCCGATCTAATTGGAAATTGCACACGTTCAAAAATAATTGGCACATCTGTAGGTATAACAGGGATTGGTCAAGCGAAGGTTGCAAGGGCAGTCAATTGTAATGTTGTAAAGTTGAAAAGACTGTAAAATTGTAAAGTTGTAAATAGTAAAGTTGTAAAGACTGTACGACCGGTTTCGGTTAGTTAGACCATTCTCCAGTAACTGATACATTCTGTCAAGACAAGTCCTTAAATATACAAATATACAAAAACCTACTTGTGGAAATTTTAGCTACCAATGGATCCTTAACTAGTTGTCAAAATTCACAAATTCAAAAGGGTAGAGCTGCATAGTGGATCATTGGGAGTTTTGAAAATGGGGTTTTTATACAATTTATTCATTTCCAATGCTTCCAACAAATTTATCTCCCTTCCTTTATTGCTCGTATAAAGGACTTTTATTTTTTCTTCATTTATTCTATGATTTGTTCCTTGTAGGTATCTACAGGGTGTTTCAAATTCGATCCTCACCATTGGGATCTCACCATAATAATGGGAATAATGGGCCGGTGAGGTGGCCAGCAGGGTCTCCTGACTTAAGTGTTATGGATACATTATTATGGGGTACACTGAAAAATTGAGTTTATGGTCAGAGGGAATATCAAAATATTGAGGACCTTCAACACATCATTGTTAGAGAGTTCGGAAGATTGAGGAGGAGGGAAATTGATCGTGCAGTGAATAATATTCGAAGAAGGG
>NW_019292442.1:0-51985 GCF_000500325.1 Leptinotarsa decemlineata | reverse complement strand
GGTGGGGGGAGGCGTTCAGTCGGCATTAGCACCCTACTTTTGCTCCATCATAAATAACAATCAAATGTTGGTTTGCTGACTTCAAACGTAGTTGTAGAGACACCGATGATGCAGAAAACAGTGGAAGTCCAAATAAGACAGTAACACCAGAAGACATAAAAAAAAATCCACAAAATCGTTTTGAATGATCGAAAAGTGAAGTTGCGTTGAGTTAGCTGACATTGTATTCATATAAAAAGAACGTGTTGGCTTCATATTGCTTGAGCATTTGACTATGAGAAAGCTCTGTTCAAAGTGGGTGCCGCGCTAGCTCAATGTTGACCAAAAACAAGAACGTCTTGATGATTCTGAGCATTTTTTGGAGTGGAGAGCAACTGGTCCAAAGCGCCCGAAATATTGGTTGGAAAAATTCTAGCCTCGGTACTGTGAAATGTGCGTGGTGTAATATTCATCGACTATCTTGAGAAGGGAAATACCATCAACAGTGAACATTATATAGCGGTATTGGAGCGTTTGAAGGCCCAAATTGCAAAGAAATGACCGCATATGGCAGAGAAAAAATGTTGTTTCATCAAGACAATCAAAACAATGGCAAAACTACGTGAATTGAACTTCGAATTGCTACCACATCCATTCAGCACCCAGCGACTACTGACTGTTTGCAGACCTCAAAAAAATGTTCACCGGTAAGAAATTTCACTCCAATGAACAGGTTATTGCTGAAACTGAGGCCTATTTTGAGGCTAAAAATAAATTGTGGTATTGAAATGTTAGAGCGGTGCTGGAATGATTGTGTGGCTCTTGATGGAGATTAGGTTGTTGAATAAAGCCAATTGGGAACAGAAAAAACACGTTTTTTTCTAGGCCCGGGACTTTTTAGTCCATATGTACCATATTTGATGAATTTTTCATTCGCTTCAGGAACTTTTCCACAGAGTATCAGAATCGGAAAAATTATGCCAATTTCAGGAAGGGTATCTTCAATTCTCCTGAAAATAACCGACCTGTCACAATCCCGTGTAGTTTTCAAAAGGTATTTGAATATGCTTATTTGGATCGATTCATGAAATTCATTGATGAATTTTCTATTCTGAATGATAAACAGCATGGCTTCCAGAAGAATAAGTCGATGATGACAGCCATCAGTCTTGATTTTTATGAAAAAATTGTAAATCTGATTGAGGTAGGCGAGAGCCCAGTTGGGGTCTTTTGCGACCTCAGTAGGGCTTTCGACTGTGTCAATCATGACAAATTATAACTAAAATTGAAGATATATATAGTCAGGGGTGCTGCACTTCAATGGATTTCAAGTTTTTCACATAATAGATTCAGAATGTGAGCATAAACATAAAAATAATGATGGAATATTAACAAAAAATTCAGAAAAACTCAAACTCGGATTAGAAGTGCCGCAGGGGTCAATTTTAGGTCCTATCCTGATATAGAGACATGAACAAGGAAAGTATACATGAACAAATTAATTGCCAACTATTCTGGCGATGACTCTCATTTCAACCAGTTTGAAATACAAATCGCAAGGTTTCATACTAGACAGAAAACTTTTCAGCAAAAACTCACTTTTACATCTGATAATGAACTGAAGGCAGTATTGCCTTCTTAACTTAACTGGTAATCCCAATGTGAACAGTTAGTATCAAAGTTAGGTAGCATCATATTTCTTTTGAGGAATTTCAAATTTGGATCTGGATTTGGAAAAATTTATATCACTCTATTCACGACTGACGTATGGGTTGTGTCTGTGGGGTAATACTATCCATGCACGTTATGTTTTTACTAGCCAAATGAAAATTTTAATGACAGGAGTTTCTTACAATCATTCATGTAGAAATATTTCCCTTCCTATAACATTTCACCTTTTGCAAGTTTATAAATTTTTGAAGTATGCGTCTCTATATTTGAAATTATTGACAAATTCTATAAGAATTCCCATATTCATACATTGAAAACAAGGCAAAAAAATTATTTTTATGTTCCATATGCAATATACATATATAACATTCTTCATATTTATAACCAACTTCCCGAAAATATTAAAGCAATAAAGGTTTTATTTCGCTATAAAAAATCTTTACGTGACTTTAACCTGACGTTCTGTACTACCAAAAAGACACTCAGCTAGAAATTTATTTGGTTTACCCCATGGTTGTAAGGGGTGGAAAACGCAACCCCTAAAATGTATTTCCAATGTAACTTTTTGTCTTATTATTTGTTTACCATTTAAAAATTTATTTCCGATAGCCTATTTTATTCTAAACAAAAAATGTCCCTTGGGTTTTTTGCCCAAAAGAAACCAGTTCGCAGCAAAAAATTATTTTACAAACAACTACAGAGATACATCGTCATAAATGCGAAAATACGAAATTAATCTATCTAATAGGTCGCCTTTAGCGATAGTGACAATTAAATTGGTATGACGTTGTCAGTTTGTGAATTTTCGAAATTGAATAAATACTAATTGTGTGTTGTTGTTCTGTTCTTAATTTGTTACTTTAATAATTCTCTTGTTATTAAAATGGCATACACAAATGAGGAAATGGCTGATATGCATCACGTTTACGGTCTGTCGCAGGGGAATGGGTTAGAAGCTTCTAGAAGATATGCTGAAATGTATCCTCAACGGCAGCATCCTTCACATAGAATATTTGCTCGACTTCATCAACGATTACGAGAATATGGTTCATTCGATAAAAGAACGCAGGATTGTGGTCGCCATCGAGAAGAACGACCACCACAGCTTGTGGAAGCAGTACTTAATGTGATTGAAGAACAACTTACTACCAGTACTAGAAAGATTGCTTTCCAGCTAAATGTTGATCATATGATGGTATTTGGAATTTTAAAGGAACAACTCTTATACCCTCACCATCTGCAACGAGTACAGGCACTGTTACCGCGAGACTTTCCGAATCGCCTTGAATTGTGCAATTGGATGCTGGAAATGATTAGAAGGAATTGTGACTTTCTGAAGACGATAGAATTTACAGACGAATGTAGTTTTCTCGGGAAAAGATTATTAATTTTCGTAATTACCACATATGGGCTGATGAAAACTCTCACGCTATTGTCGAAACTAACCATCAAAAACAGTTTTCTCTTAACGTGTGGCTCGGAGTTATTGGGGATGATTTAATTGGGCCTCATTTTCTACCTCCTCGATTAAATGGTGAGGCATACATTCAATTTTTAAGAGAAGTGCCTCCAGTACTGCTGGAGGAAGTTCCTTTGGGCGTCAGAAGGAATATGTTTTTATGCATGATGGGGCTCCCGCCCATTTTAGTCAAGTAGCACGTCAGCATTTAACTGAAACATATGCATATCAGTGGATAGGTCGAGGAGGAACACAGAACTGGTCCGCTCGATCCCCGGATCTCAATCATCTCGATTTCTCTATTTGGGGCCGTTTACAGCATTTGGTTTATCGTACTCCTGTTCGCGATGTAGAGGACTCAAGAAACCGCATCATCGATGCGTGCAAAGTAATCAGAGAGACTCCGGGAATATTTGAGCGAATACGTGACTCAATGCACCGACGTCTAGACGCATGCGCAATGTCTGAAAGTAGACATATTGAACATTTACTATGATTTCTGCATGTTGTGTGTTTTGTTATTAATAAATTAGTTTTTTTATTACCCTTCAATCGTGTAATGCAGGTACTAACTACAAAATAACAATAAATCCAGTTCGCATTTATGACAAGGTCTCTGTAGTTGTTCGTAAAATAATTTTTTGTTGCGAACTGGTTCATTTTGGGCAAAAAATCCAGGAGACATTTTTTGTTTAGAATGAAACAGGCTATCGGAAATAAATTTTTAAATTGTAAACAAATAATAAGACAAAAAGTTACGTTGTAAATAAATTTTAGGGGTTGCTTTTCCACCCCTTACAACCATGGGGTAAACCAAATAAATTTCTGGCTAAGTGTCTTTTTGGTAGTACAAAACGTCAGAATAATTTCAATATTGTAACTTTTTCAGTGCTTGTGAAAAAAATTGTTATACAAATTTTATGTACCCCCTTTAAGGGGCTGTATCTTAATAAGGGATGCTCCAATGAAGTTTTTTTATATGAAAGATCCTATCTTTTTTTTCGATGAGAAATCACCTCCTTAAATGTTTTACACTTATTCAGTTACACCCTGTATTTTATGGCAAAACGAAAATATTATTGTAATCATCATTATCATTATTTAAAATGAACTAATTTGCCAACCAGTTGCTTTCATCAGAAATTCACAAAATACTTTTGCCAGCTAAAAAAAGACGAGGGCTTTACTAGCGATAATCTTTTTGGGAACCAGTTGCTCATCTGAAAAAATAACCGTGCTCAACACTGTTTCATTCACATAGCGACCTAGCATGCACAGGCAAATCACAGTTGAGCAAATCCATAACTATACAGTCGTGTTTCTAATATTCTCAATCGCAAGTCGGGCTTGAGAATTTACCTAATTCAAATTATATTCTCAAACGTCAAACATAATCACTGAATGGACAGTTCATTTTGTAACATATATTTTTTAATGAAAAAAAAATAGAAACGGGCCCGAAAATTGAAAATTAGTATATCCTACCAGATATAGTGTAATGTGGCGAGAAAGTTGCTATTTCTTTCAAAAATTCATCACTTGAGAAAATGGAATCGATTTTCAACTCAAATAATTATATTGTGTCAAATTAATTTATATGTCTTTGTTATGAAATTCAATGAGATTACTGTCATTCGGAATATTCTTCACAAATTGATCTTAATTTCAAATATTCTTAATGTAAAGTATACTATTCTCGAGAAATGGTCATTACTCGATCTAACGAATTTACAACAAACTTCATTTTCAAGAGTAATGACGACCACACTTCTCGCTCGTTGAATAATATACTATTATTTTATTATTAAAAATAACAGTTCTATTCAAATCAATCACAATAACTCTTCCTTGAATTCCAAAGATCCCTTTTTAGATATTTTCATGATATAATCTCTAATATTTTTTGTGACCGGCCTAAACTCATCATGAACATTAATTGACGTAAAACGTGAAGACAGCAAATTTTGTTCGTAATCGTCATTGGGATGAAAACATTGTTGTTAACGGTTTCACAAATGGTCCTTTTCCTGTACAAAGAGGTAGCATTTTTCAGATTTCTACTCGAGATAATTGGTGTAGAAGAAGCCGCACTCAAGAATTCAGAAATGCCAACCCATAAATCTCTTTTAATTATTGTTAGAAAATCATAATAAATCATTCCCATAAAATACAGAAATCGATTTGAAAACATTGTTGGGATTCATTTTTCATTTTGACAATATTGTCCAACAAACAGCTCATAACTTTCGTGAAAATTAATTAATATATTACAAATGTTTCCCTTCAATTAGGAGGGATTGGTACTATTCTATTGAAGCAACTCTGAAACATATTAATTAAACTTGCTGAAGTGTTGAGGGATAAGTACTAACGATCTGAAATTATATATTGTTTTTCAGTATAGTTTTTGAATACGATTAAACTTATCTTCTTCAAATACACAGAATACACTCATTACTGTAGATGCAGGAATTTCCAGCTCTGAAGCAATTTGACGCGATGATTTGGCAGGATCATCTCTCATCCTCATCTAAAAAAATAATCAATAAGTTTCGTGTTCGATAGTGAAAAAACTGTGCAATATCCAATCCAGAACACTTTCCTTTTTTTAACATTTACTTCTGGTTTCTTCTCCTGGGTTTCTCAAAGCTGTCATACTCATATGAATTTTGTTAAAATGTTCAGGAGAGTATAAGTCAAAGTACTTGTTTTTTGATATTGACATCATCATTTCTATTCGATTTGTAATAAACAC
Source organism: Leptinotarsa decemlineata (assembly GCF_000500325.1). NCBI lineage: Eukaryota > Metazoa > Arthropoda > Insecta > Coleoptera > Chrysomelidae > Leptinotarsa > Leptinotarsa decemlineata. Next base: position 46,121 of record NW_019292442.1, on the reverse strand, counting down.
TGGTCATATCAAGTAATTTCTCGTTAAAGGCTACGGAAAAAAATTCATCGGGACGATCAATGCATTGAAATCAATATGAGTGCTGATTATGTTTGAGATTAGTTTCCATAGCCTAAGTAGTATCAGAAAAATGTTGTACCAAAAAATCATCACTCAATTTTGAATATTATTCAAACCACTTCAGAAAGTGGAATGAAAACTCTGTATAGTTTTCAATATGTAGTCTAGAAGTAGATTTTTGTATACTATTATTATTTATTCTCAATAAACATATTTGTTTTTTTTTTAATTTCGACTGTGACTTCATTTTATAAATTCTAGGAGATCTGTTAAACTTGCTGCGTTAGAGTTGTTATCACCAATCATATAATTTTAACAATGAAGGCCTCATTCAAATGGTACAGAGGTTGAAAAGGTTCACATTTGAAGTACTTCATTTCTTTAGGAATGAATGTCAAACTGGTTTGTAGCTCATCTTCCGTTAATGTACTAGCTTTCACCATCATCTTGGAATATCTTGGATCCATCTGGTTTGTATTGAAAAGTAAAACTCCAAACGGTGTAACAACTTCTGAACACATTGAAAATGAAGCGATCTAAACATTTTCAACTGGATTTTTGGCACATGCTTCTAACCATGGTTTGCTGCTTTTCTGATTACTGATGAGGTAAATAATTTCAGTACGAATATATTCGTACATAATGAAAAAAATATTTTTGTGGTAATCATGAACATCTCTGAAAGGTGTAAAAAACGAAAAATATTTGACAGATGGAAGTCAGATGTTGCTTTAAATTTTTGAAAGTAATTCAATCTGCAACAGAGGATCTTATAACCGTGACTCATATTGATATTAATACACATGTAATGGAAATAAACTTTCAGGAAACATGAGGAGGATATTCATTAAATGATGAAATTAAAACTTCATTGTGAGATTTTTCACTGAATATTTTACACAGCCATAACACGTATTTCACTTCACAATAGCTTCTTCAGGCTTATTCATTACCATCTACACATCTCATTCCAATGAAATTAGGTTTATCATTTTTGGCCCAGAAATTAATATTTCATATACGTAGAAGTTGATATTCACTCTCTCGTCCTCTAAACCCCTGCCCTTTCAACGGGGGTGTACCTAACCCTCCTGAGTGAGGATCTCCCTTGGAGGTTGAGAGTCCTCCTAAACTACCTCTCACCTTAAGGTCCAAAAGGATGTATAACTCTGAAACCAGTATCACTAATGGAACTTTCAAAACCTCGGAAGATCTCTTTTCATAGAAACCTTTGTTATAGTAATGCCGTGATGGACCTCGTTTTCTTAGCTACCCGTGGGATTTGTTATGATCTATACGGAGGAGATAAGCGTCAACTAAACAAGCTAAACTAGAAGGTTTTTCCTGAGCAGCAGAAACAGAATTTGCACCAGGAGACGAAATAAACTTCTTCTGTGCAGGTTAGCAACCGCTTACGTTCAAACGATAATACACCCAAACTTGAGTCGAAAAAGCCCTGCATGGTTGAATCTAACGTATGCCCAGATATAAATGATTTACATAGGCCATCATATAGGCACATATCGGTTTGTATGGCTACTTGTTGCCGGTGAGGATCCAGAGAGTCTCCTGGATGATGAGTATCCTTCGCCAAAGGTGACCTACTTTCCAAACCAAATATTCGGTTGCTTACCCATTTTACGAAGGTAGTAACAAACTAACCACCAATCACGTCTTGGAGAGGATTATTTATTTATTTTCAAATAGGTAAATACTTCATTACGTGAAAATGATAATTTTTATAAAAAGTGTCAATACAATCTAAATCAAAAAGTAACGGGACCTTGCACACACGCCGACCGGTGATCGTCGCCGGTAAAATACCGGTGAGCAGCCGTACATTGCCACTGTATCGCCGGCAGTACCGGGAAGTAGTGGCGTACATGGCTAAATACACTCTTGCATACTCACCGGTTTTTTACCAACCATTCCAGTCTCGGGGAAATTGTAGTTACTACGCATTAACTTCGTTTTGGTAGTGCGTGCTAATTACGACAACAAAGCAACTGATTGTTTGACCAATACAAATCCGGTGAGTGTGCAAGCACCCGCTACCAATAAAATATCGGCCGATTATATACTGGCCGTCCAAAATCGGTGTGTGTGCAACTAGCGTAACATCACCGCGAGAGAACGCAGTCGGGAATCGTCGGTAAAACTATAGTACCGAACCGACTACAGATTTCTAGAAAAGACCGTTACCGATATAAGCACGTCTTCCCGATCCAAAGGGCAGTTCAGAAAGTGAATCGAGCTTCTAAACAAAAAATTCTAGTGAAATATTCTTGGAAATAAATGTGTTTAGGACAGTTAACTTATCACAGTATATTTTTAAATCACGATAAAATTGTTTGGGAGACAGAACAAAGTTGATACTCCACCATTGAACACTATTGAACAAAAAACACTATTGATGCCCTCTTGCAGTTTGACACAATCTTGTCTATGAAATTTAAGGTCGTCTGTGAATAACAGAAACTCAGTGTACTTTAAATTTTGAGTTAGATTATTCTCCACAAAGAGATTTAGGATCTGAAGCTTCCCTAAGAAGCTGAATTTATGTGATCAAGTTTGAATATGTGTGAGCAATGCATTCACTACCTACATACTCGTGTAACTACAATAATGAATGCCTGGAAAAACTTAACTCCTGTATTTTCCAAATATCCAATCTGTAAAACTCATTATTCAATATTTTTCTACAGCCCAATGAAAGTTGCAACGACAATCTATTCAATTAAACAAGATATAAAAGTGAAAAACAACATGTTTTTTTCGGTTATGATAACATGGAACCTGATGTGAATTCATTATCATGAAATTCAATGAGATGAATTTGTAGTGGTAGCAAAAAGAGAAATACTTTTCATTATCAAAGTTGTGGTTAAGGGTTCTCATCATTCACGAATAAGACATTCAAAATTCTTCACCATCTTAAATTCTGTTCGTTTGATGTATATAATTTTCATTTCAAATATCAATACATTGACTGAATAACGACCACCCCCAAAGTTAAGGCACCCTACCGACTGTACATTGTTAAATTTAAACGACGTTTAACAGCTTACGTTCAGATTAGCTGATGAGAGATCTATTGTGAGTTTTCCCCACGAGAAAACTTTTGATTGACAGATGACAAGACAAAAACTGGCTCGTGTTATTCGCAAATTGCCAAACCACTGGAAATGGCGATAAGAGTTATTTATTGTGCAGACGTTTGTAATCCATATATGACGTGCTATAATAATGTGTGTTGTACAATAATATTAGAATAATACTCCACATGAAATTAAATGTTATAAGGTCACCTCTTTACCAGCTCTATTACTAAATTAGTAGATGGCAACTTTGATTTTTTAAATAAAAAAAACAAATTTACATTCATCACAGTTCATATTGATATTAATACACATGTAATGGAAATAAACTTTCAGGAAACATGAGGAGGATATTCATTAAATGATGAAATTAAAACTTCATTGTGAGATTTTTCACTGAATATTTTACACAGCCATAACACGTATTTCACTTCACAATAGCTTCTTCAGGCTTATTCATTACCATCTACACATCTCATTCCAATGAAATTAGGTTTATCATTTTTGGCCCAGAAATTAATATTTCATATACGTAGAAGTTGATATTCACTCTCTCGTCCTCTAAACCCCTGCCCTTTCAACGGGGGTGTACCTAACCCTCCTGAGTGAGGATCTCCCTTGGAGGTTGAGAGTCCTCCTAAACTACCTCTCACCTTAAGGTCCAAAAGGATGTATAACTCTGAAACCAGTATCACTAATGGAACTTTCAAAACCTCGGAAGATCTCTTTTCATAGAAACCTTTGTTATAGTAATGCCGTGATGGACCTCGTTTTCTTAGCTACCCGTGGGATTTGTTATGATCTATACGGAGGAGATAAGCGTCAACTAAACAAGCTAAACTAGAAGGTTTTTCCTGAGCAGCAGAAACAGAATTTGCACCAGGAGACGAAATAAACTTCTTCTGTGCAGGTTAGCAACCGCTTACGTTCAAACGATAATACACCCAAACTTGAGTCGAAAAAGCCCTGCATGGTTGAATCTAACGTATGCCCAGATATAAATGATTTACATAGGCCATCATATAGGCACATATCGGTTTGTATGGCTACTTGTTGCCGGTGAGGATCCAGAGAGTCTCCTGGATGATGAGTATCCTTCGCCAAAGGTGACCTACTTTCCAAACCAAATATTCGGTTGCTTACCCATTTTACGAAGGTAGTAACAAACTAACCACCAATCACGTCTTGGAGAGGATTATTTATTTATTTTCAAATAGGTAAATACTTCATTACGTGAAAATGATAATTTTTATAAAAAGTGTCAATACAATCTAAATCAAAAAGTTATTGAAGAACACCACCTATTTATTAGTCTTTCTCGGCGAGCGTTTCACCAAACCAATTGGCGTCTTCATGATATGAAGAAAACTGACCTTATTCTTCATGAATATCGGGCGTCGAAAAATCTTAGTACGGGTTAGTATCTTCGAATTTAGAAGATGGCAAAACAAAATTTTGGCAATTACATAGGTACAAAGAAATCTACTTTACGTCTTTACGTTTTTCAGAATTTCTTATGTTAAAGTAGCACACTCGTCTGTGATTCGTTGTCGTAGTTCTTGCAAGTTTACTGGTTCTGTTCAGGATACCCACTTCTTCAGATAACTCCACGAGAAGTCGGAGGAAGCGAGGTCAGGGGACCTTGATGGCCATTTACTGATCGGGGTAGTTGGGTTTTGTGGCAATCAAAATCTGGATCATCTTCATTAAGTGTTTATTTCTTCACAGTTTTTGAAAGCTACATATATTTCGATGTAGGTTTCTACTTGAGATTTTGAGGTGCAACTTGTTGGTGGGATAGCAGCCGGTTAGGTTGACATGGGTGGTTTGCTCCAGTCAATCGTCCGATGTGTGAACCAGTGGCTCAAGCCATGATGCCGGTCGATCGATTTTCACTTCCTATCGTCCAACCCGTGCTAGGGATCGCACGTTAAAAGGTAACACCTTGTTAATCCTCGGCTTGCACTGGTTAAGGAAAAAACAGATTTAAACAAAATTGCCAAAATTCAAATTTTTTCATCTATACTAACTTCGGATATATTAGCCTGTTCTAAGACTCTTCGGACACCCGGTATGTTCTCTCTGAAGATTTATAGCAGCGTTGTAGAAAACTGAAAAGTACTATTTGTTAATTACCTGACAACTGTAATTAATCAAAATAGAGTCTTCAAAATGAAACGAGTGTGAAATTTGGTTGAAAACAATTATGTTAAAGAAACAAGAATCGGTGTTTCGTGTTCTATGTAGAGATATGATTTCCCGATCCGCAATCCTGTTAGCCATATAACGCATCACAATCAATCCACCATTAACTAGATAAGTTCCGATGGGAATTGGAACCCTTGATTTTTCTTGAAGTTATGGAGTATACATTTTTTAGCAAGCACCACGTTTGAATACGGTTTTGCACAGAAATCAAATATTGAAAATATTTTTTACATTTGACAAAAAATTCTATATCAATAAGTCATCTAAGTCATCTCAATTCTCAGCAATTTTTGTGGACTCAAGTGAACCACTTGATGCAATACTAGAGGAGCTGGAAAAGCATGGTATTATTTTGAAAATTCCGACTCTAAACTCGAAATTCCGATTGTGAAATCGAAATTTCAACTTTTGACTCGAAATTTTGACTTCAGATTCGAGATTATCGCTTTGATCTTCAAATTTCGACTTCAATCTCAAATTTGCGACTTTAATCTCAAAATTGCGACTTTAAACTCAAAATTTAGACTTTTAACTCGAAATTTCGACTTTAATCTCGAAATTACGCATTGAATCTGTAAATTTCGAGTGAGGAGACGGAGTTTCGACATTAGAATAGAATAGAATATTTATTTACCAATATTTGATACAATAGTGTACATTTAGCATGTCACTTAAATACTATAGAGTCATGTAACAAAATAAATAAAAACAGATTAAAAACTGATTCATAACATGTTTACACATAAAAATATTTTGAAAATATGATTATATAATATAACTTATACTTCTCAAATTCACAAAAAACATGTGTATATGGGACAAAACAAAATATTTACACTGCACAAAAAGTTTGCACAATGAGGAAATAATTTAATGCCTCATTCCTCCTATTTTCACTTTGACAGGTCATTTGTTTCTACTCATAAATTCATCTATACTATAAAAAGCATTCAGCATCAAATATTTTTTTATTTCATTTTTAAATGAAGATAACTTCATTTCTTTGATAAGCAAGGGAAGACAGTTAAATAAAATGATACAGTTATAGTATAGAGAATTTTTAAATGTTGCTGTTTTATGCCCAGGTATCGACAAAAATTTTTATGTCGTGTATCGTACATACGCCTTTCCGCAGAGGTATTACAAGAAAGTATATTAGTTTTCGCGTACACTAAACATTTATATATGTAAATACTAGATACCGTAAAAATATTATCAATATATTAAATGAAATATGTGAATAAGCTAAAGCATAGCACTTAAAAAACCCTGTTTGGCAATTGTGTCTTCAAGCTGTAAAATGGCAAAATAAGCTTTATTAAGAAGCTTGCAGGTGTGGTCAATGTGTGGTTCCCATGTTAACTTGCTGTCTCTAAAGGTGCCAAGGAACTTAGTTGTTTCACATAAAACAAAATTGCAGCGGGGTGTTAATGGTCTCCTAAGGTTAAAATTCATAAAAACCGTTTTCCCATGGTTCAAAATAAGTTTATTTCTTTGACACCACGCATATACTTCGTCAAGCGTTACCTGAGTTTTGTGGTAAAGTTCCTCCTCAGTAACACCCGACACAGTAACAGTGGTATGGTACCACCACAAAGTGGTGGTACCATATTGAATATGATTTGGTGAATCATCAACATAAATTAAAAATAGTAGTAGGCCTAAAATAGAGCCTTGTGGAACATCGAGAGTTACGTCATGCATTTCCGATTGGAATTCGTTACATTTCACAATTAGTTTCCTATTTTCCATGTAGGGATGATTATAGCTCAGGAGACATCCTCTTAAGTTGGTAGTTCCAAGATTAAAGTTGAAATTTTGAGTGTTAGTCAAAATTCTGAAATCAATGTGAAAATTGTGATATCAAAGTCGAAATTTGTATATTATTAAAGTCATAATATCTGATTCGAATTCAAAAACTGTATATAAATTTACTGGGTATCTCATCTAGCACAGTAAATATATTTTGTTACCAAAAACAGAGAGGCACGTTTAAGTTTATATCAAAGAAGCTATAATGTGGCATGTAATTCATCTTATTAACTATATCCCTCTATAATCTAGATTCTAGATCCACCTCAAATTTCTCAAATCGGGAAAGAGATCGATACTTTGATTGAAAGGTGTTTTCATTCACTGCCTATACGACCGTGTTTTCGTATTGCATTTTTGTGGACACGTTTTCAAGAATTAAGAATGGACAGAGTTGGAGAATTAACATACTCATATATTCATTTGAAATCATTCCATTAAATATTAAAAATGACCTTCGTTAATCATATTACGGAAATTATGTACTTGTGTGCACTGTTTGGACCCTCTTGTGTAGTCATGAATAATAATGAAGTTTTTTTTCCAACACCAAACCGTTATTTTTGGTGCCAGTTTGATCTTCCTCTTGAAAATGATCACTTGGTGATCGAAACACGTGTCGAGGTGTTGAAATAACGGTTTGGTGGTGGGGAAAAACTCCAGTAATATTCATATATTACAGAAATACATTTGCAATCTTCATTACCCGTTGTTATGTATATATTGTTATCAACCAATCCTCTCATTTCGAGAGCCTTCGCCGAATTGAAATTTAATCAAGTAGGGGGTGCTTCTGAATGGTTTTTGAATTCAGATAACAAAATCACAATTTGTACTACGTCACTTCTCATCAATCTAAAAAGTTTAAATGTAATCAAGCCCGGTCTGTGTGAATTCCTGGAAGCAATGGTGAATTTCAAATACACTGTGGAAGGGCCGACGTAGTTAGATGAAAAAACCAGAACTGTATAAGATGCATATGAGGTGGAACTAAAATAAACTCGGAAGAAGAATATATAACTTCGACACCACATTCGTTAACTATTCGTCGGCGCCAGGCGGCAGGACTCAGAAGGAATTTGCTACTTCCGAATTCTCATAAGTATGGAATTGGCGGTAGTGCGCCCAACTTACGATCGGATGGCCGTGGGTTAGATTCCCGCCTCGACCATATATTTTTCTCGAGAGAATTTATCTGGTTGAAGCTGGGATGATTCTGCAATCGTGTTAGGAATCACACGTTGAAAGGTAAGACCTCGTTATTCCTTAGCTCGCACAAGTTTTTCAACTTCTGAGAGTTGTCGATCGTATGGGGCCTACAGCTGATTAACGGAAACACACATTTTAAACAGACAGACAGACAGATTCCAGTAAATGCTCAACAAACCTCTCGAAGCACCGATGTAGACCCAATTTTCACCTTGCTTGTCCCCAAACACCTAAACATTTATTCGCACCAATTGGAGTCCAGACTTTTATGAATGAACTTTACGAATTGAAATGATCAGAACGGCACTAATAGCAACAGTAGAAACAACAGATAATGATAATTTCAATTCGTTCTCAAGATACGCATTACATACTTGGATAAGTACGTTCAGCAACATCCCTCCTGAAACACAAGCACCATCAATCAAGATATCAACACTAGCCTGAAAGAAATATTTTCATCTTCAAAAACCTAATTGAATGAATTGATGCATTTAGGAGATTATTTTTGATCCCAAAATTAAAAAGTTAGCAAGCTAGATTTCAGAGAAAACATTTCGAAAGAATGCCGTTAACCACAGCAAATGACGTTATCGAGAGTTTTTTGCACACATTTTGAGCACCAAAGATACCGAATCTGACAAAACATCGTAAAGCGTACATCCTGATTATTCACGTAGTTAATTCCAATAATATTATAACTGTCAAAAAAGTTGAAAAATGTCTCAGTTCATAATTAATACTGGCTAAATGATAAAGTCTGACCCAAATAGTATAAATAAATGAATATTTTGAATTGAAATTCCACATATTCACCACTTCCAACGTTCCTACACACTAGAATTTGACAAATGCCTTTCGAAAAGTAACTATAATACCACGCTCATACCACTACGGACATTCAATTATATCTGATAGACATGTGTGCATCGGCAAGAATTTCTTTTGTGAGAAAACTTACAATGGAAATTCTAGTCGATGCTACACATTCGTCCCCAGTGAAATCCATTGTATGATCACCAACAGACCAGTAAGTATTACTTCTCGCTAGTGCAAGACTAATCGCATTAAAACAGAGACACCCCTAAATTCCACTTCAAAATGTGAAACTAATTAGTTTCGTGAAAATTTTAGCTGAAAAATTGAAGAATGATCATCTTTTTAGATTTCAAAACCTTCCATAAGAAAATGAAATGATAGCAGTTGTCGTTATACGTAACAATAAAAATGAAAGTTTCAGAGAATTACATAAAGAATACAACAAATTGGAAATACTGTCCTAATACAAATACGCATTATGCCTAAATAATAATCCTATTGAATCTTCCAAAATAAGGTTCAATTTATGTACGTGATAAAACCTAGCAAAACCAATTTTCTTGTCAAACTTGGAATCCTTTTCGAAGAAGGTACATCATGCAAGCCTTCAAACACTTTCAGTACTTCCCAAAAGAAACCAAAGGTGATAAGTTGACTTTTGACTCAAATCTTGATGAAATGTTTTGAAAATAAATACTTGGGCGTAACACACGTGCCAAAGAGTTGATTGGCTCAGATTTTAATCTCGTCAGGTGTTGAAAATCCTCTTGAAACCATTGTCAATTGTGTTCTTTGATACTCTCTGGGGATTAGGATTTGTGACAATTGATATAGAGTTTGGAGGCTACCTGGGAGAAGAATTGCTTGACGTTAACATTTCTTCCTTATTTGTTTCACTTTTTTTTTCTGGAAGATATTCTTTTAACTTTTCATAAGAACAAATGCGAATGAAAGTGAAAAATAAATGTTATGAATTTATACTTATGAATGCGGAAGTCACTTAACACTCATTCAACTCTATTTCTCCGTGCTGGTGAGTCCTAGGGAGCTAAAATTTGGTAAATAGGTGCTTCTTAGGTCTTAAATGCGCACTGTAAAAGGCTTTTCAAATATTCCAAATGGGGCGCTCCCCGTGGGGCTGAATGGGACGCGTTGACATATGAAAATTTATTTTTTGTACAACTGTCATTAAAAGTGACATTTTTAATGGTTGAACAGGGTAATAAAATATCATCTTTACAAAGTAGTGTCTTGAAAATATTTTTACCACTAGTGTTAAAAATATTTTTAACACGATTTTTTTCGACCAAATAGCAATAAACAAAACATAATTATTCAATTTTCAAAGAAGTTTTATTATGAACAATAGATAAAGATACAATTAAATTCTGTTACAAATGAATTATATACATTAATTAAATTATTATTATTATTTATGAACATTAAAATAAAAAGTACAATTGGAACAACTGGTGATGTTAATACCTTGCGATGTTAAAGAGCCTTGTAATATATTTGAACTAACTGAGTTGACAATTTCATGGGCATTAACATTCAATTCTGGAAGTGAAGACGACGATACTGTAACGCTGGAGCTAGCTATTGAGATTATTTTTTCACCAATAGCCTTTTTATAAGAAATTGATTGATCGATGTAACCTTCAGCTACTGTTGAAGACTTCCATCCTCCGTGCTTCTTAATATCCGTTATATTTGCTCCTGATTCTGCTGGCAAAGAAGCAGAAGACCTTCTGAAACATTGATCTATTGTTATAAATATATAAAATTAGAAGAGAATTTATGATTTAATTAATTTGATTATTGATTGTTATTCTGATAGTTCAAATAATTTGAAAATTTTCTGTGATATCAAAATTCTTAGTGCTCCGGCAGATACCTGTCCTTACCTCTTCTTTTAACTAATTAAAATTTGAAAATCTTTAACTTTGCAATAATCTTATAAAAAAAAACTTATCATAACACTATATATTCCTTTGGTTCCGGAAGGTTCAGAAACTCAACAATGGTAGATGGCATTTTCCCAAACGTGTTTTTACCAACTGGGTTGGCACTTCATCTATAATTTGAGTATTTCAGAAAAAAACGTTGATAACAGATTGATAACAGAAGGGCGTAATGCAACGTATTTATTAAAATAGTCAATTTTTTTCCAACAATGCAAAACGAACGACTTATTTTCGTTTTTGTATTTGGAATTTGAACAATCACTGTTTTATCCATTAATTTAATATCTTCTATCAATAAATGGCACAGCTCTTCACGTCGGCAGGCTCATTCACTAGAATTAAATTATGTAAATGTTCTTCCTCATTGAGCGATTCTATAGTAGCTACAAAATTTTTGATTTCATCACAAAACTCTATGAATAACTCAAGCTTTTCTTCTCTCACGGGTGGAAATTTCTTTATTTTCTCTAACAACATCATTATTATATGATCTGGCCGACCAAAACGATTTTTCAGTAAATCAATAACTTTGTCAACATTTTGTGGCATTATTAAAAGAGATTGAACAATTTTTTTGGCATTTCCTTTTAGGCACTTCTGTAGTCTAGATTGATTTTCCTCGTTTGAAAATCCACAAATAGCGTTAGAATTATTATAATGATAAATAAAATTGGGCCATTCACTTGGATTTCCGTCAAAAATGGGAAGTTCTCGTGGCAGAGATTGTCATCTGAGGAAGAGTCATTTGATACATATTGTTATGAAAGAAAGGGGTAGAATACTTTTCCGGACTATTTTTAGAATGAGAATCTCTTACCAATTCATCTTCTTTTACCATAAATATCGAATGCTTATCCTCACCGTCATGCCCGTTTGTCCATGGAGTTTTACCGTCGATCCAATCTTCCACGTTAGGCTATTGGGACTGATGCATTGACATTGACTCACTTTCATCACTATTCTCTTCAATTTCTGCTACTTTCAGGGCTAGTTCTAGATCTATGAGCTTTTTTTCTAATGTTTTCTTCCTTACTGCCGTTTCGATTTCCAATTTCTTCAGTCTTGAAGCTTGATTACTCCTACTGCTTCCTTTTAGTTTGGGAGGAGATTTTCTGATTGCTCCTTGACCTTCAACTGCTTCAGATTTAGCCTGTAGCTTCTCTTTCTTTCCTTTCAATCTTTGACTGTACCTCAGGTTTTGAACAGATTTGCTTGCATTCATGCTATCCATGGTGTTGTTTCTTTGCATATCTCGAAGGACCATATGTTTTTGAATTACCTGCAAATTATTATTTATCCGTCTCGAAGGACCATATGTTTTTGAATTACCTGCAAATTATTATTTATTCCGGGTCGAAGAACGAAATTTTATATTCTTTTAGAAAAGTCAGACGTCTTTCAAAAACTTTACTTTTTTTTTCAACAACTTATATTTTCACATCAACCTTGACCACTGCTAACAAATGTCAACTAAAAACAATATACAGGGTGTAATCAGATAACAATGATAAATCTATAACAATCTTCCATCAATAAATGGCACAGCTCTTCACGTCGGCAGGCTCCATATATTCCGAAAAACACCATTAACACCATTTTTAACGAGCGCACTCGACTTTATCATACTTGCTCCACAAAGTTGACGAGTTCCATAGTTTTGATTTATCTTCTAGATAGGCTAAAAAGACGGTTTCGCTGAAATTTCCTTCGATGTTTGTGTTAGGAACACAAAATTCCTTACTATTGTTTTTCATTATGCAAGACCTCAAACACCAGCAAGAACTTTAAATGTGATTTCAAATAAAATGCGTAAGCTGTAAACAATACTTTTTTTGGTAACCAGGTGATTCGGCGTCACCTGGCACGGCCACTTCACAGCAAATGAGATAACATGAAAATAGTTAACTGACAAGAGATGTCAAAATGTATTTTTATAGAAAAATTACATTTATCTATTTTATTATAAAAACAGGACAGTTGTAAAAAAAACTTTATATGATATTTGTGTTGACAGTAACTTTCATTTTGTTGGTGAAATTGCTCAACTCCCAACGCTCGTTTCGCAAACTTTTTCACTCACGATATAAAACCTTACTTTCAACACTCATATCATAAATAGCTATTTCATCACTGTTTCTCCATGTCCTCAAATTTCCGGTGGGTGAATTTATATTTAGTATCAACATTGCACCCGTTCGGAGCTGGGGCGGATAGCTAGTGCTAATATGAAGTAACATACTGAAAAATGTATATTTTTTCAAGTAAATTAATAAATACTCAATGTTTAACAATTATTTTGCCTAAAAGTTGATTTGTAAACATAGCTGTCATGGAGATAGATCATCCAGTGAAGTTTTTCAGAAAATATCAAGCGCTAGACCTCAGATTAAATTATATCTACAACATTTTTATTTGATTATGTAGATTATTCATACCTAGATATTTTACCCATGATTTTTTAAACAAATATTTTCACAACTATTTTTCACTTTTCTCCCTATCAATATCAACATTTTCTCACAGATTTTGTATTGATAATTATCATATAATATTTTTTCCTTACTCCAAAAATTCCACAGGCTTATCATTACGAGTTCTTTAATTGATAAGTGGTATATTTAGTAAACTGAAAAATTCATTAAATTACTGAAAAAACTCCAACAGTAATGATATTCCATGCAGTTGGAAAAGTACCATGGCTGTTTCCAGTATAATTTCGGAACTTGATAAGCAGACGCTCCTTTCCACCAGTCACCAAAACCAGATAAATAACATTATTTACGGAGTATCGTAAATACTTGTCTATCGTAAAGCTGTCTAATAATAATAATAACATATTCCACTTTTTTATATGTACATGATATACAATTGAAAAACAATAACAATAAATGATGAGTCTAACGACTTGAGTGTCGTTTGCCAATTTTCTTTGTTGGGTATATGTGAATGCTATTATAACATGTCTTTCTTGTTAGTTCACAAGGCCGTTTTAGATCGTCTGACAATACTCGTGACTCATGGGTAATACTTTTCAGGTAATTATTTCCTTGGTTATTCATATGATATACAAATTATTAAAAACAATTTGAAAAAATATACTGTATACAATCATAAGCAATAATTATTATAATTATACAAGTTATTTTTTGTACTACGAGTGGGTTCAATGAATTTCAAACGTTATATATCTGTAGTGGTTCAACTCAACAATTTTTGTAAGATCTTTTCTAGATTTGAGCTATTCAATACCCATTTTAAAACCATTCTCTTTATTTTTCAAGTGAATTTATACGCATTTGTGGTACCTTGTTGTTATTAAGTCTGAATACAAGAAAGACATGGCTTCTCAGGGTAAGAGTTTGGTTTATTTGTGGAACGAAATTTGAATGTGCTTGATTTTTAGTAGGACCTTAGTTTTTCCTCAAGTATCAAGCAACGAAACTGAAGTTCCTTGGGATTAGCTACTTTAGCTAAGTCGCACAATTCATCTATGGGAAATCTTCTGTTTTTCCATATATGATTTCAAAAACCATTTCTGTTATTTTATCCGCCTCAATGATATCAAGGCCATCAATGCGAAGTTTATTGTCATCAGCAAACTCCGTAATTTTTTAATATTTTGCTAATGTTTTCATCCCATCCGAAGTTAAAATTGATGATCAGGCCTGAATAATTGTAATATTTTGGAGATAATATTGGAAATGTATTATTCTGGGAAGTTATCTGAATAGTGGGAAAATTCACGAAATCATTTGTGCTCACACTGAATGGCACATCAAATATTTTCAAAATTTACTGTTAATGACTTACACTCAAATCATACTTGTATTTCAGCGAAATAGACGCCGATTTTGTCCAATAGTTATGTCCAATGTTCAGTATTGTAAACTATCACTGTATCATCGTCAAAAGTTGGCTATCTGACCTTAAATATCTGCAAGAATAAATTGTTTAGGTATGCATTGTTAAGGCAAGGGGCCCAATATCGTACCTTGAGGCACTCCGAATACTATTAGGTACTTCAAATTCACTCAGAGTCCCTTGAGTTTTAGCGCATTGTCTTCTATTGCTTAGGTATAATTTTACTATCTATAAACATGATTTTCTTATCTCAATATGTTCCAATGTTATCAAAAGCTTCATCCAGATCTAGACAGATGCAAAAAGCGTCACTTTTCCTTCATTTTCCAACTACACAACACTATACGATGCGAGATTAGGTTTTTCCTAACAAAAAATAATAAAAATGATGCCTTTTAACGAAAATGTTGTCCGACCTCAATATCTTGTTTCCATTCAAAAGTTGAGAGTTCTATATAGTGAAATGAATCTATTGTTGAAATATTCAGCGAATACTTTGAAAACGTCACTTTCGAAACCATATCAAAAATTGTTATGCCCCCTCAAGTAAATTATGACCATCTGATGAAGAAATTAGGTAATCATCATAATTCTATGTTTTTATATCCCTATACTGATAATGAAATGTTCCTTCTACTCAGTTGCAAATTGAAAAACAAATTCTCTTCTGGACATGATGAAGTGCCACTCTTTGTTATGAGAACTGCATTGACAATTTTGGTTGAACCTCTTACATTTCTGGTTAACCTTTCATTTCATACAGGAATCTTTCCAGAAATATTGAAAATCGGTAAAGTAAATCCCATCTTTAAAAAGAAAAATTCATTTTTACCAGAGAACTACAGACCCATAACGGTCCCTTGAGGATTCTCCAAAATATTTGAATGTGCATACCTAGATAGATTGCTTAATTTTCTCAAACAAGAGAAAATCCTATCAGAAAATCAGCATGGATTTGTGAATAATAGGTCAACCATGACTGCAGTTCATTCATTTTATAACAGAATCATAAAATGTATTGACACCGGCAAGTGTCCTGTTGGGATCTTTTGCGATCTCAGCAGGGCATTTGATTGTGTCAATCATGATATTTTTAAAGAAAAACTATCTCGTTATGGGATAAGAGGTTTACCACTAAAATGGCTTTCAAACTTCTTTCAAAATCGAAAGCAGTACATTAAAGTAAATAATGCATCGTCTCAAATAAGAAACATAAATATAGGGGTTCCACAGGGGTCCGTCTTGGGACCTGTATTATTCTTATTATATATCAATGATATTGACAAACTGGACGTTTCCGTTTTTTTCACCTTATATGCAGACGACACGTCCGTTGTCTCATCATCTAATAACAATGCAACATTAGTCAAACAATGTGAACTAACTGTAACCAATATGAAAGAGTGGTTTGCTGCTAACCTCCTCTTCATGAACATCGAGAAAACGCAACTGATAAGGTATCATAATAGACAGAGAGAATGTGAAGAACTATTTTTTCATAATTTTAGGACGGGTGAAGAATGTGTAAAATTCCTGGGTATACATGTTGATAAAGGTCTCACCTGGAAAATTGAACGGGAACATCTGATTTCCCACTTGAATACTATATCCTTCCAGTTGAGGAACCTAAGACACATCCTCAGTCTTGATATCAGTCTTGATATCTATTATGCACAAGTCGATTATAGACTTCGTTATGGAATTTGTTTATGGGGCGTATCCCCCTTGGCAAATGAAGTATTTATTGCTCAAAAAAGAGTTATAAGGTGTATGACTGATCTGAAAAGAAGAGAATCCTGCTGCTATAGTTTTAAAAATATGGGAATTTTAACAATGTCGTCTATATTTATATTTGAAACTTGTTTATATGTGTTTAAAAATAAAGTCAAATTTATACTGAGATCTGATATTCACCATCTTAATACCAGACAAAAAAATTATTTTGATGTTCCCCATTGCAGAACAATGATAGTTAAAATTGATGATCAGGCCTGAATAATTGTAATATTTTGGAGATAATATTGGAAATGTATTATTCTGGGAAGTTATCTGAATAGTGGGAAAATATCTTAATACCAGACAAAAAAATTATTTTGATGTTCCCCATTGCAGAACAATGATTTGTTCGAAGTCACCAAATGTAAAAGGGCCTAAAGTCTTCAATTCTCTACCCGATGATATTCGAAATTGTGTACCTGCACCTTTGTTCAAATCTCGCTTGAAATCGTACTTGATCGAAAAGTGTTTTTATGACGTGGATTCGTTTTTTCTGTAAGCTAATGTAATGTAATGTAACTCCATTGTGATATCTTTGTGATATTTTATTTTTATGTAGGTAATCTAATTATCTTTAGAATAAGACTGTGGTTTGTACTGTTAGTATGCCTAACTTCTGTTAATCCACTTTCTACTTTTAAGACAATTCCTATACAATTTCTTATTGTCTGAAGGAAAATAAAAATTATTATTATTATTAGTACATGAATGAATCCACCTGAAATGAAACTCCAGATATTTCCATGAATATAATCACCATACATAGATTGTACAACTTGATATTGTATAACTTAAAAACCTTATCTACAATCAAAACTATATTATGAAATGAAAAAAAGCAATTTGTGTCCTTTACAGATAAAAGTAAATGTCCAATAAACGACACCAGGAATCTAAGGCCGTTTGGCGATTATAAACATTAAACCAACCTATTAAAAGTGCGATAAGCCCTCAAGTGCCATTATCGCCATTTACTACTGCATCATTTGAATATGGCGCATACAATTGCATTCATTTAGTGTGGGTGCCAATTACAAGTCTCGTAGTTGATAGAGAGTTCCCCACCAGTTTGCAGTCATAAAACTGTGCTGCTGAAATTGTAATTTCCCTCATTTTTTAATTAAACTTTTCTTTATGTTCGAGCATTCTAGCGCGAATTTTAATAAAATGTTTGTCCGCTCCATTAATTTTGTAAATTTCACAAATACAGAGGAGGTATAATTTTTTTGCTGGTCCTACACCATTTAACGATGTTTAAATCACCCTGAATTATACGAAATGTGCAATAATGATGAGAAGATACACGCTTCTGGAATTATCTTAATGCTCAAGGGCTTTTTTTGCAGCGATACATGAGGATATTATGTTTCCCGTTATAAAATTATTTTCTTTCTAGATTTAATTTCATCATCATTTGTTCTCTCCAGCAATTGAAAAGTTATATTTCCCTGTTTTATTCGAGTGTACGTTGAAAAGATTTCATTCAAGTGAAGTGTCTTCATGGTGTTTGACAATCGGAACAAAAATTTTCCAAATTCAATATTCTTTGATGGAAATATTTTAGAAATACATTTCCAGTATAGTTTAGTGCAGAAGCCCGTTAGAAATGCAAGAAAAAAAATTGACAACACCAAAAAAATAATCGGGAAAGGTACAAAATGTTATATCTACGTATATCAGAAAACTTAATCAATCAAATCAATTCAAAGTACCTATGGAGGATGAAATGGAATGAATTTTAGGGAACAATGGTTCATTTTTTTCTCTGAAACTGGACTCCCTATGGAAAAAAGGTAAATGCAAATGCACTGATAAAAATAATAACACTATTTATCGTTGGCAATTTATTACCACAATCTATTGTGTAATCATATAACGATACTAAATTTTTTCAGTATAGAAAGTGTAAAAGTCACACAATTTAATAATTTCACATTTGTAATTTAAAATTACATCACAAATAGGGTTATTATAAACGATATATTGTGGAAATTTTCAGTAATACCATGGTTTCACCATCAAATCTGTAATCTTATTGTACCCTTCATATAATTGTACATTACTCGAAATGGAGTTTTTTTCTGAATATGAGTATTAATACAATATGGGAACTGTATCTTTACCATGCGAAATCCCGAATTCTTCTGTAGATTTCCATTATATATAAGGTAGGCATACGTAAAAATAAATTGTAATGTAAAATTACAAGTTATCATTACATTTTTGTTGTAAAACTACAAGGTATTTCGTGGTTATTACATAATAAAATCCAAAACTATTACAAAAATATTTATTACAACAGAGAATTAACATAAAATAAATATTTCAAATGAACGAACAGAAATTAATATTCGTTTTCAAACTTAATAATATAAAAAACAATGAGAACTCACACAATAATGTTACAAAGAATGAATATTATAAGCAGGAAAACTGAAAATGTGTCCATCATCTGCTCACAAAAATAAGTTCTTCTAACAAAATTGTCTTCCATGTAAGTATCATTTTATAGGGATCGATTCTATCGATGAATGGCTAACATTGAATGTAGTGGATGCCTGTCTACTCTATATATGTGGGTTTTCTTCAAACTCAAGCATCACCTCTAATTTGAGTTCATCACTCATTACATTGGCATCTGCTTCCCACATAACCAAGCTCGCGAAACTGCTTCTCTATTTTGCTTATTGTTTCTTGAGATATGGGCGGGAAATTAGGAAATTTCTCATGAAATAGGCGTCTACTTTCTGTTGTATTCGGGTTTTATCTCCGTAACCAATTATTTATAAAATTGTTATTTTATGCATTTTTGTTTATCTAACCATTTGTCAGACTTGAAGTTAACGAACTCAAATTTAAATCAAAATACTGAAAACTAATGTTGTAACATGCAAAACAACTTGACAAGGCGTTTAAAACTAACGTTGACACGGAAATTATTTACAGTTTTTCAAAGGATACCATCGAAAAAGAACATTGCTATGGTTTTTGCTTACTTTATCATTATCAATACCTCTACATGAAATAAGTATTGAGTATATTTTAGTACATTTTTGAATAGAGAATGAAGAGACTTTTCAAACGATATATCATAAGCCTATATACTTCTCATTGAAAAAATTGGGGGTTGTACCTGTCATTCGACTGGGGTTGAAGGTAGGGGTAGCATTTTTCCGTTGAAGTATGTCAAATTATAATTTAAATTTGACATATTTCGGGATTTTGTTAAAATATGCACTGTAACGGAAATAATGAATTTAATCGATTTGGCTTTTACACACTGTATAATTCAAACAAAATTATTTTGAATAAACAAAATATATGATATATAGAATTGTAACCTCTCGCGTGAAATTAATCTAATGAAAATGCGTTTCACTAAGTTAGTATTATCAGGAGATTACGAAATACATCTATTTTAAATCATCTCGTGATGATGCAATATCGACAGAGTATGTGAGTTGAAAAATGTTATAGAGTTATTTTCATTATCACTCATTTTAATAAACCACTGTAAAAAAATGAGTAGGAACTATTACTAATTTTTGAAAAAATTACCCCTAACTTGTAGTCCACAAATCCATATAATGAAACAGATATTCACACATCATGTAGAATTTTGTACCAAACATGTGTTTATTGCATTATACAGTTGACTTTTACAAGTCAAAGCAGTCTCGAAAATCGAGTGTATTCTAAAAACTAAATCAACCCTAACTAATGTGTCCACTAACGATCTCTTAACGGCCAGAAATCATTTACTCCAACACTATTATGTCTTCAACTCAATCCGCTCCCGAACTTTTCATTGGATGAAGTTTCTATAAATGGCGTATAAGCTAATTTGATATTAAACGCTTTTGAAGTCATTGCAACAAAGGAAAACTCTTGTCACCAAAGCGATGTCATTCTCGAAGCATGGAGGTGCGTAGAAACCAAATTCTGGAACGCAAGAACACGTTATATTTGGGCAGTAACCATGACGACTCGTTTTCAATTGAAATCACGGCCATCTGCCTGTGCATTGAGAGGATCTCCCCTTATAATGACTGGTAAACGTTTGCTAAATATACTCGAGTTCCAGTATATTATTTCATAGCGTGGAACATTAATTTATTTACGTCAAGCACCAACTGCTTCGCTCTTTGTTGAGATATGATTAACTTAAAGAGCCACCAACAAAAAAGGACCTTCCGAGGGTGTCGTTTGTAATTTTTAATATGCTTGATTGTTGGCTCTGTTCAATTTGAATTCTCATGAAAGCCATTTTGTAATTATTTATAGCATATTTTATGACGGCGCAGGTATACCCCTATTGAGTATTTATTCGAGGACTTGGTATCTCGTTAAGTTTGAATAGTGCAATTAAGGAATTCAAGATGTTACTATTGAATGAAAGTGAGAATAACTTTTCTAAGATTTGTTATTGAATGAGTACCTACCTATTCAATTTTTTTTGTACAAAGGAGTGGATAGGGAAACCATATCTCGAATGACGAATCAACGACTGATATTTTTTGCATAAAGTAATGAATAGAAGAATCTTTGAAAATGGGTGGGTTTCGGCTTTCACAAACCTACTGTACAAATCAGTGTGAATATTTTTTCAGAAACAAGTAAGAATCATGCCACTAGCATTCACTCCCCTGGCGGCTAACAATAATTGTGAAAAGGTAAATAAAGATTACTATGGGGAGAGAATTGCACAATCAGACAACAAAACCAAATTGATTTGGCAGATAATTAAAGAAGAAACGGGTTCACTGCATTGTAATGAGATAGATACTGATAATTCGAGAGGAATGGCTAATAATTTTAACAACCATTCTGCAAATTCAGCTCTCAAAATTTTGTCAACACAAAATAATATCGGTAAAGTGAGCGGTTTTGAGAAATCGATAGCCTCCAATAATTACAATAAATAATACATACAATAATTAATGAAAAACGAAAAGAGCTGTGGAATTGATAATGTTCCGAAACATATCATTAAAAGTTGTATATATGAAATAGTTAGTGTTTTAACTCATCTGATAAATATGTCATTCGAGCAAGGAATTTTTTCCGATGATTTGAAGACAGCTATTGTAAAACGAATACATAAGAAAGGAAGTTGGTCAGACATTAATAATTTCATACCAATTAGTCTTTCGACATGTATATTAAAACTATTCGAAAACGCAATAGCCACAAGACTAACATCTTTTTTCTCAAACGTTAATATGTATTTTAGTCACCAACACGCCTATTTGAAAAAGAAATCCGTTGAGACAGCTCTTGTTAATTTTAGTAATGAAATTCTGGAAGCAATGAAAAGAGGGGATCTATCCTGTGGGATTTTCATGGACTTATCTAAAGCCTTTGATTGTATAGATCATGATCTTCTACTAGGCAAACTTTGCAAATATGGAATTCGAGAGACTTTGGAGACGTCTATGGGAGATCCACAGGGTAGTATATTGGGCCCAATACTCTTCATTATATTTACAAATGACATAAACATGGTGGTAAATTCAAATTCAGCTCACATAGTTGATTATGCTGATGATACTAACCTATTGTTGACAGGTGCAAACTTACCATTATATATCTATATCGATGACACCTTAAGTTGGGTAAATCAAATAGGCAATCTCTGCAGAAAACTTTCTTCAACTACATATGCTATAAATTCTCAAAAAAAACATTGACATTGATGTTCTGATTACTGTCTACTATGCTAATTTTTACTCTGCAATGAGGTTTGGTATTATCATTTGGGGATCCAGTCATGAGCTGAACAGAATATTTCTCTGCCAAAAAAGGGTAATCGGAATACTTTTTGGTATGAAGGTCAAAGATTCATGTAGAGGAATTTTGAAATGAACAAATTATTAACAGTACCAGCGATATACATTTTTGAGTCATTAAAATTTTTAGTAATTTTTAGTTCCCCCGATGCCAGTGAGAGTTTGATTACATCAGATATGACTTCTGTTGATACATCTTTGTCTGGAATAGGTATTAGTTGAAAATTGGAATTCGAAAAACAATATTGAGCGGAGATCTATTTACGTCATAGAGAAAAATCCGAAATTATGTCTTGGAATCCCAAAGTACTCTTTATTTATTATAGAACTTTTGTCTTGAAAATGCCAGTTACCCAGAATTGATACATACATTACTTTGAAGAAAATTAAATTGAACTGACGATAGCAGCGATTCATAATATTCACCTACAGGCCCGGTTGCCACCGCTCGAAGCTCGTTTGCCTGGTGTGACGTCAAGATGTTGGTACCGCGGACGATCTCACATTTTCAATTGCTCTTGCTTAGTTGTTAATTGACATATAAACCGGAAAATTTTGTGGGATACTTGGGAGATGATTTACTTTTATAAAATATAATTTTCAATAAGAAACTAAATTAGCCTCAATGAGCCCATTCTTATACATTATCCTAGTTCTATCAGAAATTACATTGAATATAAAAAAATTGTTCAGTTATTTGGTACAGACATATTTTTTAGATTATGCGTGATTGTTCGACTACCCTAGAATTCAATTCTTGGAAGTAAATTAACGCATACATGTTTCTATACGCAAATTTTGATATGTCATAACTCAGCACTATATGGCTATTCGTAGAATAAGAAATGACACATTCTCTATCGTCATTCAAAATGTACGTTCCTCGACCAAAAGAAGACTGAACTAAAAACTTGCATCTATTCAAATTATTGAATGGAATAAATAAACATGTATCTACGTTGAGTTATGACGTATTCCAAATCTCTATTTAAATTTGACAACAGCGCATTCGTTAAATTTCGTAACATTGCCATCAGATCCAATGAAAAAGTCCCTTCTGAGAGTGATTTACTTTCTGATTTGTTGGAAAAGATTCACTTTTGAGGAAATTAAACGTTTTTTATGGAAAAAATAGAAGTGACAAGTGAATTAAGGTCCGCAGTATGTGATATGAAAAGTTGATGCCATTTCGCAAGCATTCATTACAAGAAGTGAATTACTGAAATAGTCGATTTTTCGACTTTTTGGTTGTCATATTTCCGAAAGCAAACTGGAGTGTTACGTTTCAACTTCAGAATAATGATCACTGGACAAAAATATGTACCTAAGTCAAATAATATATTTGTAGAAATAAGCTTGAGCCGCATATAACCGAATAATTCCCTATATTACTCGATAGCAAAGAGAAAAAGTAATTTGTTAAATACAAGTCGAGGAAAATATTTTCATTCGTCTATAATAACTCGAACACTACAGAAAAATGTACCCATTCGAAAACCCAGTGACAGAAATTATAACAGATTTCACAAATCATTTCGGTTGAATTACCTGAGAGGATTACAATTTGAAATGTAAACATACAATACAAATCTTCTCAGTCAGGATTTTGAAAGAGATTTAAATATTAACGTGGTAAAACCAATTTTTCTAACAAAATATTACATTGGTGCTCTCTCAGCTGTTTCTCGGAAAGTAAATTATCCTTGAAAAAGTTAAATTTGCACCTGTCAAAACTGTATGGAATAACAATGGAAAAACGTTTTGATTTACAATGGATATATGTATGATTTTCGAGTTCTCACTGTGACAACTGGTAATCAAGTGTCAGAAAGAAATGTCAGGTAAATGATTTTTGTTTCAATTCATTCAATATTAGAGGAAATATCTCCCTGAACTATGAATCATTTCAAGGAAACCTCTATATGGCAGGAAATTAACTAATAACTTTCTTCTACTCCCTCCATTTTAAACTAATCATTACGCGTTTGACATCAGCAGGTAGGTAATGGCTCATTTAGAATACGCCTGTATTCTAAGAAATTTAAAAAAAATGATGAGATATGTAACATTTACTCTGATCGCATGAATACATTCAATTGTCCAAAAGCCAAAATTTGTGAATTTTCTCTCCAAATTCTATGTGAAATCGAAATAAAAATCATATTTTCAGTGAATTTATTGTTCAACAGTTTGGGGTTGGTAATGAATCTAGTTATATCCGTGAATTAACAACCTATTGTTTTAATTATAAGCTGTCATTCCGTATCTCGTAAAATCAAACATGAGTGATAACGATCAAGAAATTTGTGCCACCATACCAGATATTACCGAGCAAGCAAATATTGTCATGAATAATTTGCTGTCAGCAAAACCAAGAGAAAAATACGAATATAATTTCGAAAATGTTATGAGTTGGAGAGAGAAGAAAAACCTAACTTCGTTTTCCGAAAACTTTCTTCTCGTTTATTTCGGAGATTTAGCAAAAACTTTGAAAACATCGTCATTGTGGGCGATTTACTCCCTCCTGAGAAGTACCCTGGATATCAAGAAAAATATGGACATCAGCAAATATTCCAAATTACGTGCCTCTCTAAAACGCAAATCTGATGGTTATAACCGAAGAAATCGTCGACGCTCATCACTGAACAAATAAATCAATCCATTAAGGAAGCTCCAGATGGCAAATATTTGTTTTCGAAGGTAAGGCAACTCAGCTTTTTCCTTCTATTCAATTTTTATCAAATTATTGCAACAATTTTTCAAATACTAAGACACAACATAAAGGTTAAACTGAATTATTCAACCTCACCCGCCAACAGCCAATCATATTTCATTTGCCAGATGCCTCTAAAGCAAAACCTACTTCCGTTAATTCTATGAATTATAACAGCCAAGCAAAAGAATTTGAAAATATTTTACAGACTACTTGTATTTGACATTATTATATTATTTGAAACTCTTCAAATCTATTTATTCACTCACTATAGTGAATATATCAATTATGTTGACCTACTAGGTACTCATTTCACAATCAGACATCAATCACATTGGTAATTGCCAGAGTAGCTCAGCGTGTCAGTTCTGACTGACTAACTGAATGAGTTTATTATCCAAAGCCATAATCTCAAACAAATATATTGTACCATTCCTTTCTATGGTCAGTCGTATAAAAAGTATAGTACCCATCTCGAGGATAAGGTCCATTACGTCCACTCACTCTCGGCTAACGCCTCGTGCTCACAATTTTTCGCTCGTGGGTAATTGGCTTCTTATCCTACTTGGTATGTAACATACTATAGTATTACCATTCATTTTTTGTTACGATATTCTTTTGGCTGAGGTGCACCATTATGTTATTAGAGAATATCTTTTTCTGTTTTCAAATCCTATTCATGAAATTATTATAAAGCTGTTATTTATAAAAAGTCAACATCATTCCCAAAGAACAACTTAGAACAGTAATATCCTATCGAGGTGAAAGGGTGTGGTAGCATACGCCTCAAATAACGAATTTAAAAAAATGCTAGGCGAATTTCCTTCGAATTCAATAAAGGTCACTATGAAAAAGGCTTTTCTTAACTTTAAGAAATTTGAGGGATTCTGAATTCAGGTATAAAATTTATAGTTAACGAGAAGAATGTAATCTAAACAGTATCTAACTATATAAACCTTCATGGCCAGGAAATGAAAAAATAGTTTGTCTTTTCGTGAAATTATAATTTTTACTCACTAACAATTATTGAAAATTTTCCCTTATATCTGTTTAAAATCTGTTTTTCCGTTAATCAGCTGTTGCCCCCATACGAACGACAACTCTCAGAAGTTGAGAAACTTGTGCGAGCTAAGGATTAACGAGGTCTTACCTTTTAACGTGTTATTTATAACATGCTTCAAACTTCGTGCTTTTGCAGTAAAATGAATTTAATTTCAATAAATTGATGGATTTAGCTGTGGTAGATCATCATGAAAAATGAGAATCAAAACTTCCTATGTTTTTATACCACAAAGTGGTGTATAAAAAGTGGCATCATAAACATGAGGCCTAATTTTCGTGTATTAGAAAGCTTCTTTCCATAGAAACTGATATTATATTCGACCACCTGCAATGATCAACATATATATCCTAGATTATCAAATTACATCACTTTATTGTTACTTCCTAGTGGAAAAAATTCCATGTACAAAGTTAGGCCTTTGACGAACGTTGAATCCCTTCGATTTCAACCCAATCTGAACCTAACTTTTAGTGATTTTTCACTTTGTCACCTTTTGGGAGAGCATATTTTCAATCGGTATGACACCTCAGCCAGTAACGCGGAAAATGCCTCGTTCTCACTTCCACGTTACCAAAGCATTAGGAACAATTTGTTTAAATCTTCATTGTTAATTTTTTTTATATGCAGTTGTTATTTCAAGAAATGACTTAGAATAGATCCACTTTTCCTAATCACTGGAAATTCAATCTGTTTTAAATCTGTTTTAAAATCTGTTTTTCCGTTAATCAGCTGTCGCCCCCATACGAACGAAAACTCTCAGAAGTTGAGAAACTTGTACGAGCTAAGGACTAATGAGGTCTTACCTTTTAACGTGTGATTCCTAACACGGTTGCAGAATTATTACAGCTTCAACCAGATAAATTCTCTTGAGAAAAATATCTGGTCGAGGCGGGAATCGAACCCACGGTCTTCCGATCGTGAGTCGGGCGCACTACCACCGAATGGCGGCCAATTCCACTCTTCTTGACACGCGTTTCACCAACCAAGTTAGCGTTGGCAATGAATAAATTTGTTGAACTGAAATGATGACGGTGACTTGGTTGGATAAATTTTTCACCGGTTTTTTAGATATCGAACTACATAGATACTTATAATGTTTACTTTTAATTTGGATATGAAGCATCCTTATTGAAAACTACTTAATATCATTCTTGAGAATGAATGTAAACTAATATTATTCGTGACAATGTGATAAATGAATAATTTTCCACCTTTTCACGCGCGATACTAAGAAAAATCAAGGTCATCCAAGGTCTCGCCACTGTCATTCGTACCGTCTTGTCAATCTAATTCTAATTGTATCTCCGCCTCATTACCAATATTTTGAAAAATTGATCTACTCATTCCACTCAACTTCCAAAAAATTTTGTCCCGCATGCATCGAAGAGAAGACAATTTTCATGACGCACCTTGTAAACTTTGTCGAACGAATATAATCCGATTCATAATTGAAAATTCCTGTTGAAGAACTATATCATTCAATTAATTTCGTGCAACTCAAAAACAAAAGAAAACTCGCTATTCGAGTGAGAATGGCATAACATGTTCGGAATTAATTAACCAGAGAACAAATTAATCATGTTCTACGGAGAATAATTGTGTACATGAATGGAGGGGGGTAATTTAACGAAAGGGGAATATATTACCTTTATCCCCTCACATGAAACTAACCACTTGATTGGCAGTTGAAAGAATGATACCCCGCCTATGTTGCCAATTGTCTCCTCCCTCCATATTGGTTGATATGCAGAGGGGACAATAAAATCAATTTAATGCTATCGTTCACTTGTTTGAGCTGATCACAAAATAGTCGACATGTTTTGACATAATTGCGAAAGTTAGAGGATTGTTGAATATTTTGTATTAAAACATTGGGATTGTTATCCACGCGTATGTAACTATCAATGTTGTAGGTCAAGAATATAAGCACAGTCTAAAATTAAAATATATATATAATAAAACTTTCAAAATTCAGTTGATCCCTCACTATTAAAACATCCTGTTATTATCAATTTATTAGACGACAACTCAGTATTTGGTTATCAAAAATTAACGAGGCTCCCCGAAGCGGTCATGTGCAAAGTTAAGCTTCAACTTCGACCGCCGACGAGATGCATTCTCTATCTTTGATATCCGAGGATTGAGTTCTCTGTCGATCCCATAGATGACGTCTTCGTAAGGAGTGATGTCATCGAGCATACTTACTCAGATTTGTCCTTCAAGGACAGTTAAGTCCAGCAATGCATTTGTGGTTAAGCCTAGCACCACTGATGAGACCTACGGTGGTTCGAAACAGCGCTGTCTGGTATCGAATCATAAATGCGTTGTGTTTGGGCTCTGGTTATCAACTAGTTGCCTTGCAGTGAAAGCTGCATTGAAAGACAGAGGACGAATCTCGTCAGCGGTCGATGTCGAAGCTTGGCTTTTTAACTGACCACCTTAGGAATCCTTGTTTATGTTTGATATTTGAGGATTGAGTTCTCTGTCAACCTTATCTACCTATTCAGTTTCATCTTCACTCCTATCAATGATATAACAATAATAATAATATTTATTTGACTACGTTACATAATACAATAATAAAATTTACAAGTTGAAATTTACAAGCAAATAACAATAATCACATACCTATATGAAAACTCTGAAAATCAAAAAGAAGTAGTGACATGTGTGTTACCACCAAAATGTGTTCTGAAGTCATGGACAGAATAGAAACAAAGCCCCAACAATTTATTTTTCAATTTTCTTTGTAACTATTCGAACTGAGCTCTTTGAAATCTTGGCGCGAAATATTGTACAAAGAGAACCTAATCTATGGAATTTTTTTGCGATAAGTGAAGACGAAATCGATTTATTCTAATGTGGTGAGCGTTTCCTGTGTCATGTTCGTGGATATGACATTGTTTCGCCAAGGATGGTTTTTTCTCATGAATTCCAATCAAAACATAATAAGGGAATAAAGTTGGCAGTAGCATAATTCTGAGCTTTTTGAGATTTTCTTGACAGCAGCCAGTCGATAGCCGGGCGGTTCGACGTGGGTGCTTTGTTAACTCAGTCAATCGGACGATGTGTGAGTCGACGGTTCAAGCCCCTGGCTGAAGGCTCGATTTTCACTTGCTATCGTACAACCCGTGTTAGGAATCACACGTTAAGACCTCGTTAGTCCTTAACTCGCACAAGTTTCGACTTTTGAGGGTTGTCAATCAAAGTTGTACGATAGCTGGTTAACAGGAAAAACATATTTTAATTTTTTTTTCCAAACAGTGATCCCTGTATTCAATATTAGCCAGCACTCTCAATGCATTCTTTTGCATCCTAAATATTTGAATTTTCCCAAAGTTGTTCACCATAACTAATATGGGAAGTAAAACAGTGAAAAATATGAGGATTTTAATATATTTTCACTAGTGATGTACTTCAATTGGCGAAGAACAAATAGAAAACCCGAGAGTTTTCTCTTCAGTTGAGAAATATCTGCGGGCCAGTTGAGTCTATTATCCAATGTAATGAATTTACCTTTATTAGTTTCACAATTGGAGATAATTTGATTACTAGCAGAAATCTGGATGTGTTGTGTTTTCTGACTATTTAGTTTCAGCTCATTAGATAGAAACCACTGATTAGCACAATTAGATACCTCGTCGGGATAAGACTGTAACATATTATTATTTTTATCCGACAGAGTGGAAAAGGTGTCGTCCAAAAAGAGAACAGATTCAAACGGCATCACATATTTGCACAAGTCATTCACATAAATGACAAATAAGAGCGGGCCTAAAACAGACCCTTGCGGAACGCCATGCTTAATAATTCGAAAGTTTGATAAAGTGCCGTTGATCATCACTGCTTGTTGACGATTAGTAAGATAGGCTCTTATTAATTAAAGCGGAATAACTCCAACCCCGTTATAGTTTAATTTTTCTAACAGAATTTCATGTAGGACGCAGTCGAACGCTTTCGACAGGTCACAAAGCATCAACGCAGTGTGATTGCCCTGCTCAAGTTTCTCAATCACTCCAGAAATGACATCGAACACTGAATTTATTGTTGAGCGCGACTTTCTGAGTTGCTGAAAAATGTATTATTTATACTTGTTATTACGGTATTGATGGTATCCTAATAAGGCCATAAAACAATTCTAGTCTAAAGTTAATTCTAGCACCATTCTTTACTTGAGCTATTACGTTAATAGATAAAGTTATATCACAAAACTACCAAAACTAACAAAATTCTGCATGTAATTCCTCCTGTACTTCTTAGGGTTCTTAGGCTAATCGAAATTCCTCAACTCAAATGAACAGTTCTATCGGTTATTTCTATGAGATGTGTTCTGTTTTCAAGTGAATTGTTAAAGTTTGCGTTAGAATGCTTCTGAAAGTGTTATATGAAAGGTTTCATCGGTAAGTCAAATGATTGAAGTTCTTTCATATCTTTCATACATATCTTAAAAATTATATAATGGAGATCTAATAGACGAAATTGGTATTCCCATTTCAATGAATGATAAAATTATATTAAATGCGTGTTTCGCTAATGTTTTATGTTAACGAATGTGATATGAGGAGAAGAAAATTATTTTATTGTGGTTAATATCCATATCCCATGCATATCCATTGGATACGCATCAAATGTCCATTAGATATTCGTGAAGTGCGTTTGGGATATCCAGTGGAGGTCCAATGGATAGCTATGAGTTTACTGGGTGGTCCAGCAATAGTTCTATTCATAACTATATCACTATAGTACCAAGTATTTGAAGCTACTGAAGAAAGTTGGAAACAGATCGACTCATAATATAGCCTCCTCGACTTGATTATAACAGAAACAAAAATCAATATCTTTAATAATCACTTACCTACATAAAATTATGAACATAAATATTGTTCCAAATTTAGTTGAATATTGCTAGAGTTGTATCCCAACACCGAACCGTTATTTCAATATCTCGACACGTGTTTCGATCACCAAGATTAAACTATTAAATTTTCCTCTTGAAGATCAAACTGTTTAATATTTCTCTTGAAGATGATCACTTGGTGATCGAAACACATGTCGAGGTGTTAAAAATAACGGTTTGGTGTTGGGATACATTCCAGTAATATTCATTGTTATGCCAAAGGTTCCAAACAGTGCCCAAATTGAGTTGTTGGTAGATGATATTGATTTCCAATATTTGGGAAAGTTTTTAGAACGAAATATCTGTGATTCGTGGTGCAAGTGATTCAACATTCTATGACAGTGTGGAGAGAATATTTTAAAATGTTCTGAACAAAGTACAAGTTATTCAAAATATTACAGTGCGTCAATAAAGTAAGGTATACATTCATTATCAACTGAATGAACAATATTATTGAAAATTGCCCTAGATTTTTTATTTTTGTTTTCTATTGTTCAAAATAACAGTACCTTTCAGTACTGTAGTCATCACCAGTATTTTTGAATAGAATGCAATGTGTCCAACATAAGGAGGAAAATCCTGAAGTTGCTCATGCATTTTGGAGCTCATTTAAATGAAGATTTAAAATTTACTAATCGAACAACTACGGTGATAGGTACATCAGTGAAGTTTTCTTCAAAAAGGCTAAGTTACATCGGATTATTTTTTCCGGTCTTTATAAAAAATAAAATTGGTGATGTTTTCTCGGAAACGAAACGTCTAATAAAAATCTGCAATCTGTAGTTGTAGAACTTGAACAGTGTTTTCATTATATTCTCTAACAACGTCAAAAAAATTGGAACGAGATTAGCGAATTTGGGTTCTTTTCGAACACCTCCGAATATTTACCTAATTCAACTTTGTAAGTACATCTTACTGTTTCCAATTTTCCCATGCTGGTCATTCCATATCAGTGTATTTGATTCACAACTCCTAATGTTTTATTGTTTACAGGGACCTTTTCGTTCGTCTGTTAGCAGTATCACAGAACTACAAATTCCACCTTATATTTTTGCACTTATAATGTGCCTTCCACTACTGACTCCATGTTTATGATTGTAGATTGTGTAGATTTTCTTTAAAATAAGGCTGAATTGTCAAGTGGTATTTATTTGCTGCAATGAACAAATACGTTAATGAGAAAGAAGTCTCGTTTAAAACAAAGTTATGGTGTCATTACTCAGAGTCACCCTGTATATTCAAGTATTATCAAACAAAGGCCACAAAGAGTAAATCAGAATTTGGCATTGTTCATTTAGGTTATAATGAATGTATGCGCTGCTACCTATACTGCCTACACTTTAATAGTCGATTTTAATCTCTATTGTAGACCATCATCACTATGTAGCTATTATTAGGTAAATAACATTTAAAGCACTATTTGCGTTCTCTAGGTTCACCTACAGGAATATGGGTAGGTATATTTCTAACTGTAGGATAGCTACTTAACAATGTAGCTTTTCATAATTTTCATTATAGTCATAGTTTTTTAAATTCTTCGCTTATCTTCAAGTAACCAAATTAATGTATCTAGGTATATCTAGTTAATACCCCTATTCGATAAAATTTATTTAAAAAACTTGATTTTTTTCCTAAATTTTTTGTCTCTTGAATTCTAATGACTTATTAACATCTGAAATCCACATAAAAAATCGTATAGAACAATTATAAATTATTTGTTATAGTATCAAATTTATTTTTGATGTAAATTCACATGATTGTGAAAGTATTTGCAATGTATTTATCATGTATTTTTCATCCAATCTACATGTGATTCAACAATATTATTTTCACATTACCATACATGCATTTCTCGAAATTTTGTTTAATTTTAACTCCCTTGGATCTATGAATTTTGTTGAATTGCGATTTTATAAATATTACTGGAGTTTTTTCCCAACACCAAATCGTTATTTTCAACACCTCGACACGTGTTTCGATCACCAAGTGATCATCTTCAAGAGAAAGAATAAACTCCGCTTTTATAGGTTCTCAGAATTTATTATCTTTTTTCACGTTTTCTAAAAATCGAAACGTTTAAATTTTTTGTTCCAATTCATATAGGAACATACGAATAGGAGCCATTTTTATTATTCATATACAGAAATTATTTTCGTTGGTGGGGTTAATTAGGAAATACATATATTCTAACTTGTAATAGTGCTATAAGACAAATGTTACTGTCAAACTAGTTATGAATAAGCCGTACCATAATCAATTTAAATTAATAGTAGTCACACAACGACAAATAATATAATATGGCAAAATCACGCTACGTCATTCAAATGCACAAATTTAGTAAAGGGCCATCAATTCACCGGCCTGATTTGGGTAATAAATAGGGGGCCGGGCTTAAACTTTCAACGACACGCCCACAGAAGCATGATCCCTCTCCACTTGGCTCCGACAACTCAGTCTATTCGAGTATCTGCTCCGGACAACACCACAAAAAATACCTTTTCCGGTTGTAAACTTGAACGATAACTGAATCGTGAAAATAACTATAGTTTTTGCTGAATAGTGTGAATAAACTGTTAGTGATAAATTGAAAATGTATTCAAACATGGAGGAGACGAAAACGGACATCAAAACGAAAATATCGTTCAGTGTGGAGTCTCTTCTTTCGTCGACGAAATCCTCGCAAGAAGACAGATTAGAAGATAAGTTCGATGACGATATAGATGATAATAGATTAGATACATCCAGTGAAAAATTGGATGACGAGGACGACGACGAAAATATCACCGTTGACGATGACGATACGGATGGGAGAGAAAGTCTCAGTCCAAATTCTTCCCACACGGTACTGATCCCTCAACCTCTTCACCCTTCTATGCCCAGACTGATGCCTGGATCGCATCCACAGTGGCCGTTTCAGTGGATCGGACCCGCCGGATTCAGATCATCATCACCACAAGGTAATTTCAGAGTTTCCCAGCTGAGACCTAAAACGTCACACACACACACACACACACAAATTCTCAAAACTATAATACAGTTAGGTTCTGAATAAATATCATGTTCTGCATTATACATGATTCCGCTAAAGTGAACTCTAATTTTCCTAAATGTAAGTGTCTGTAAAGTTTGATTAATGGGGCAGTCGACGTTAGAGGCTATTTAATTAAAAAATTAATACGCAATTACATGGCGAATGGAAGGATTTTGCAGAGTCATCACTGCTATACCCACTGGGTTAATTAATTTTTTGAATTAATTATTCATGACATGAATAGTAAAATGTATAAAACAAGCTAAATGGTGGATCGACAGAGACGCAAACTTGGCATTATGGTTTGTCTCCATATCTGTTTTGTTCTGAGAACCATTATTGTGTAGCATTTTTATAACTGTGTGTTTTGCAGCCATTCCAAAGATTTATCTTGTCTCTGTACGGGATATTAATTATATCTAATTGATTCAGACGAACGTTACGAAATATTCGATGTCGTACAAGATGTAAAGAATACTTAATTGTCAGTAATATAATATCGTGCGACGTGCTTTGCAGATATTACAATATATATTTGATATTGCCCTATTTTGGTTCAATAAGAATGTGTTATAAAGTTCTGTAAACACTCTCAATGTTAATAATTTGATTGTACGATTTGGATACAATTTTTCATTGGTAAAAGTGTTAGTTAAATATCATTTTCTGAAAATATATTATTCACGATTCGTTTCAGAAGAGAATGTAAGTAAAATATATAGATTGAAATTTAAAAAGATATTTTCTGTTCAGAGTTACTAAGTAAATGTTATTATTAAAAATACAAATTGTTTTCCAATGTGATTTGCTAGTTTCTAAAAATGCAATTGTTTATGATTTGAATACAAGGTAATCATTCATCTAGTGTCAGTAGGTACACCTAATAACTGATATTCAGTTATTTTTTACTGACATCATGATAGGTTCATGTAGGTAGGTAGGTACCTACATATTTATTGCACTTTCGACCATGTATTTTTATGAAGTTTCAATTATTCTTCACTGTTTACAAATCATTTGAAAATTTTATCTATATCAAATTTACAATGGAATTTAGTGATAACAATGTTTTAAAAGAATTGCTTGATTGAGAACGAACATGATACGAATGCAGGTTATATAAAAAAGAAGAAACATTTGAAAATTATTTCCAAATGAAGGAAAATTTCAACCCATATAGGTATGGAAACTTTTATCTCTCATTGATTTCTCTTTAAATCGTGTTCATTAATATAGTTAGGTGAAAATCAGGTGAAGTTCTCATCCTGATTTTCCAAATATTAAAATGTTTTACGGAAAAATGTTGTTTGTGAATACAAGCAATATATTCAGATTTGCAACTTGAGTCAAAAACATTAATATTTTATTTTTTTGTAGAAGATATCAACTGAAGCACCACTTCATTCGAATTTGGAAAACAGTTTTTCTTCATAATAATGTATGGCTTCGAAACCTTTATGAACTTCATTGATTGACATGACATAAACATAACCTTGTATAGAATAGAAAAATATGAAATTTGACTCGGTAATTATATTTTGGAATGGAAACAAAACACCAAATTTCGTGAAGATATTATTTCGAGAAATCAATATAAAAGAAATTTTTCCTAAGCTGGTGCAGAAGTTTTGACTAGCACTGTTTATAATATTTTCATCACCTGTTCTTATGAATGGAAATTGGCGTCGATTAGGCATCTCATACAAAAAAATTCGATCAATTTGTTGTTCAATTAATCTCACCTCTTCTATGAAATATTATGTCTCGTATATTCCAAAATTAATTCAGCTTATTATTTTATATGTCATGTATTTCTTCGATGATTATTATATTCAGTTATATATTTTGCCTTGTTTTTGATGAATATTTTCCTTCTTTCGCTGGAACTTACATTTTTAAATCCACGTTACATATTTGCGTCGCTAGATATTTTGAACTCTACAATATTTATCTCCATACAGAATTATAGAGAAATATTTTTGTATCTAGTTTGTGAACGATATATAAAAAAGAAAATATTACATGAAGAAAGTGATATCTTGTGAATTGTCTTCCTTCTTCTTTAATGATAGGTATAAAAACAATAATATTTCTTTAAAACACACTTCAAGAAAGTGGGTGTAAATTGATTTTAGATGTTTTCTTTATAAGCAATCCACCAAACAAAAGACCATATATGCTGTACTTCCCTTTGGGTATGGAATTAGGTACTAAGAATTTCCTTTCAATATAATTTATAGAAAAATCTATTAATTGTATGAAGCATACAATTAATATTATCTCCTGATATATAATTTCGCTCAGTGAAATGGCTTTCTACCTGTAGATTATAAGGTTATTGAAGTTATCATCTGAGATAATCCTCAATAAATTTTCTTTTTATTATTTTAGGCAGAATAATGAATGTTTAAATTTTATTAGGGAATGTTGGAAATAAAAATTGAGAAGCAATAGGTGATTTCTTCTGTAATTCCTATATGATATACTCTTAATAGAAACATATTTTCTCCGAGTTTTCGTTGAACATTTTTTCCTCTTTTTTTAAATTTAAACAGTTCCTACTGTCTTACTCCTAACATAATACTCGTTAGGTACTAAAATACCTATTCCAGTAATTGTGCCAGTTTTGACTTATTATATTTTTCCACTTACGTGTCTTTGAGAAGTAATAATTGATAATGATAATAATAATGTGTCTTTATTTACTTAATGGACTTATATGCAATTTCAATGGAAGCGGCATTCAACTTCAACATTTAGTTACTCCTCTATGGTAAACAACCATTGAATAATAATCTCTTTTGATTTCTGTTCCTCTTGACCATTACAATCTTTTTGAACTTTCGGTTATAAATACCTTTGACATCAAATTTTTTTGTTTCAGCAAACTTACAAAATCTGACTTCAAACGGCGGACCCCCAATCGTGAGATGCGCTCTGAGGAAACATAAACCAAATCGAAAACCAAGAACACCGTTTACTACCCAGCAATTATTAGCTCTCGAAAAGAAATTCAGAGACAAACAATATTTGAGTATAGCAGAACGAGCCGAGTTTTCGAGTTCTTTAAGGTTGACCGAAACACAGGTAAGACCAAGTCTAATTTATGAAGGTTACAATTTTGAGATCCAATAAATTTTGAAAGAAAGGTAGACCGATCTTCACATTTGCATAAAATGTTCACAGCTTGTAGTTGCGGCTATGATTGGGTGATATATCAATGAACTTGACTTGGCTCCTGAATTATTTGAATATCTTATTTTCGCTAAAAGGTTTCATTTTTTTCCTTTGAACCACTCTACGAAATATTGATTTCAGTAGACTATTCATGTTATTTTTGTAACATAAATATTATTTTCACTCTCTAAAACCAAAAATGTTCACGAAACAAATTTGCCAAGAAACTTGACTACTTTTGAATAAATATGACTTTCTTCTTAGTAAAGTATTGAAAAATTGGTCTATCGAAATTTGATTTAATTGCTTTCACTAGCTAAGTACTCGAAAATGATCATGAAACTGTGTATGTTTGATTGCCTTTACAAATGGCTTCATTTGGTGCGACTGATTGATTCGATCGGTAATTTTTAAATAACAATTGCAAACGCATTAGGTACCTGATATTGATTAAAAATTTATGAGGAAAAAAATGAATGCCATAAAACTTGTCATGAATGTCAAGAGTAACTCAGGTATATTTCCCAATTAACAGTTAGATGATATTTCAACTGAGTTTTTCAAATAATTCCAAAGTGAGGTCGTCTATTTTTTATCAATACAGAAAACTGATCATTTTCTTTATATTTATTTCACTTTTAACGTTGAACACTCATATATTTCTCTAATATGTAGTCACCTGTAGACAGCATCCACTGCATGTGATAACATGCAGTTCTAGTCGAACTCGAATAAATCGTGCCCACCAATGTAACAATCCTTTTAGGTACACTCAATGAAAAAATATAAAATATAATTCCTAACATTCTAGCATTCTGAAATATCAATATAAAATATAGTAACTCGATTTATTTCGCAATTTCTGTGGCATTAATAAACTCCGGTTTGATGCTAAGCGGGAAAGGGTTAAAAAAATTCTATATTTTTAGATACCTGTTCATATTTTATCATATTTCCAGTGCTCTGAGCGTTTTCTACAATGAACTTCGAATAAGACAACCTTTTATGATTATCTGGAACTGAAAACAAGAGATGAATTGGCGCAATTGGTATTGTGTCAAACTCACGTTGAATGGATGATGACACTGAATAGCCATGATGCTCCCTATGAGGTGGCTCCAGAAGTTATTAATATAACCTACCCAGAACACGATGCTGATTAACATAGTTCCTAGTTGATATCGTTGACAACAAAAAAGATAAATAATGATTCGTTGAAATTTCAAGAAAAATTGAAAATCTTGACAGCAAACAATTTCATAAAATAAAATCTCATCAAAACAACGATAAAAATAAAATGAAAACAACAATAAAAATTAATTGGCGCTCCGGGGCGACTTCAATGATTCCAGTGGCGCATTTGCTTTTTCAGCTGCTGAAAAACATGCAGCACCACATCATCTGAAGATCTTGATCTAACAATATCCTCTCTCTTATAAAACAAAATGTAGGGTGTCTCCAGAGGCTCCAATAAATTCAATGCTGTTGACACGGATCCGTTTGCTATTTGGCTCATCATGTTCAAGGTTGTGACATTTGATATTTGAAATCCATTCATCGACTATCCACGATGAAGCATAGTGAGAGTCTGAACATGAGAGCATGTTCTACTATATTGAAAATCATAAAGATTGACTAGTCACTTGACTTGAATCATAATGACTTTGGTCCAACAGAAGCTAGATTTTCGCTGTTGGAGATTCATGAAACAATAATAGAGAGCAGCATGAAGGGTGTATCTGCTTCCCAATCGATTTGAAAACCTCACGTTCAGGATCATCTTCTTGATTTAATTCACTACAATAACGAATTGAATTCATTATTATTTAATATTCATTACAGCTAATTATATTATAATTTTTGTTACAGGTCAAAATCTGGTTTCAAAATCGTCGAGCAAAAGCAAAGAGGCTTCAAGAAGCAGAATTAGAAAAACTTCGCCTTTCAGCAAGGCCCCTCCTACCCCCAAGTTTCGGCCTTTTCCATGGAGGCAACCACCTTGTATCTCCGTTCTTAGCAGCCATGGCGCATAGGCCTCCAAACTTCGCTTTTGCGGGTCCCATGTTGAATATTCCTCAGTGACAAAAAAGTGATAAGTAATCCTTTGCAATACGTACCTTGCTGATAGAAGTTTCATTTTCATTACGAGAGTTTATACTTCTATCTGTACTTTATTCATCTAGTGAGATATCAGAACGCCTCTTTGTAAATATACCTTCCGCGATAATGAAGTGCAATGTGAACTCTGGGCGTTTTTCAGATTTTTGTATCTATGTATAAGACTGACTAGCAATTTCTTTTATTTAATTTCATGTAAATGTGTAATTATTTTCATTAATGTACAAAGTTTATTTAATTTCTTGTATATTATTGTATATATAGAATTTATGATTATTAAATGTTTGTTTTTATAACTGTTGCTATTTTTTACTGGTCATACTGCATATGGAAGGTAATCTTAAAAAAACATTATCAACTCATATATATATATGACAATAAATATACGTTGATGTGAACTATACTTTGAAGAAAGGTTATCAAAAGTAATTTCAATACAGGCCATACAAAGGCCATACAAATCAATTAATATATTTAATTTTATTGTGATTTTCTATTCAATGTCTATTCAGAGTCTTGCACTTTCAGATGTGAAGAAAAAACTGAAACTTTACTTGTTACCTCGTACCTTAATTCGGGTTCAGTTTCAAAATATCACACTTTATATTTTTTATATTATTTCGTAAGTGCTTTTTGAATACGTTACTGTTTCGTAGATTCTAAGAGGAATTTTCAGAGAAGACTGACACATAATTCAAGAGAGAATTTTCAACCGCTTGTACTCACTTGTTGCATCATTCTGATTTTTGAAAAAAGATTTATTTTTTAAAAGTGAATGTAACTGTTTCTTGAGTTTTTGTTGAAAACTGTACAGATTTAAATTGGTTTGGATGAAATTAATGAAAATTAAAATGAATTGAAGCTAAAAATCTGCACTCAATCATTTGAGAATTCGAATAAATTGCCGATAAATAAAATATAATCAATGAATAAATAAAATTAAGGGGAACAAAAGTCAAGTACAACCACATATGTGTTTCGGGCTCTGTTCATTATAGTATTCTCAGAACCATAGCGAATTGACATTTTGGCAAGAGATTGTTAACAGCAATGTTGAATTTTAAAGACACGTACATATACAGGGCTATTCAAATTCGTTTCTGTACATGGGGATCTCGTAAACGATAAGAGATAGAGTATCGGTTAAATTGTGGCAAAGTTGCGTATTTTAGAGACCTATTCAATCATGTAAAAAAATCGAATATAGCTCTTCTGGTTCTGGAGATACACAGGAAAAACCAAAAAATCCCAAATTACATTTTTGCCTATATCTTCTTTATTCGCAGACATATTGAAAATCTGTATGCATTTTGCAATTGGCACTTGATGTTGGCTACCAGAATATGTCCATGAATCTTTTATACAGGGTGTTAACTGATTTGGGCCACCCCCATCTTTGAATATTACGGCCCTGGAAATTAGTTGACTGAGTTGAATAAAAACACAATAGCAACTTTCACGTCTCCCTGTGTACCGTAGAGTTTTTCGAGACGATCACTTCATTTAGAGAAATTGAATTTTATTTTATATTTCGGGATGTTTCGGTAATATTTCATTATAATTGGATGAATTATTACCTTTTAAATTACTGCCCTGGAAATTGGTTGACTGAGTTAAATAAAAACACAATATCAACTTTAATGTCTCCCTATGTACCGTAGAATTTTTAGAGAGTTTTTTTTTCATTTTTAGATACCTGTTCATATTTTATCATATTTCCAGTGCTCTGAGCGTTTTCTACAATGAACTTCGAATAAGACAACCTTTTATGATTATCTGAAACATATCTACAACAAAAATATATTATATGTGTTTTGATGAGCAGAAAAAGAAATGATAGCAATGATAACATCCGAAACGAACACTGTAATTGTAATGAAAATTGAAATGAAGTAATTTATATACAATAATGGCACAATAAATGTTCGAATTGGAGTCCTTACATTTCGAGACAAATAATGGGCCAATGAGATGGCCTGCAAGATCACCAGATCTTACTATTTGGGACTATTTTCTATGGGGGACATTGAAAAATACGATTTATGCTGGCAGAGAGATAGAAAATGTTGAAGACTCGAGATTGAGGATTTTGAGTGATTTCGCAACAATGCAGCAAATACGTGTATTAAGAGCAATAAATAATATGAAAAACCGAGTTCAAAAATGTCTCTTGTTAGATCAAACGAAAAAAAATTCTTAGTTGTCGTAACCGAATCCTTCGCCAAATAATAGAAATAACATTTTGAATTCTTGAATGTACTTGAAAATGGCAGGATCAAATAATAATGTTCTCTCGATATGGACACCAACTGGTAACAAAAACTTTATTGTAAACTGATAATAGATATAGATAGATATCGAAATTTCAAAGAAGTAATTTGATTTATCATTAGACCATTTCCAAATTTTAGCGCATTAAAATATGAGAAGGAACTTACCTAAAGTACAAATATAAACGTTGAAATAAACTATTAATTCTACAATACCTCTAAAGCATATCAATGCCTGATTTATATATCAATGAGGCAACTTATGTTTAAATAAATAGTTCATTAGACAATTACTTACGCTTATTATATCTTCCAATGATCGATTAAGAATTATTCAAAGATGCACCAAGTTTAATTGGTTAAATTGTGTGCAATCCATAATTTTCGAAATTCTGCAATGCAAATGACATGAGTTTAGATGATTTGAATTCCTACTAAATTATCATACATGAAAGCCTTGACTCGAAAATAAATTTTTGCAACTCAAGTTATTGCACGAATTTTGTTAGTTTGAACTCGGTGTATCTACAAGATAAGTTTATTGATGTTATTACCAGACAAAAGAAACGATAATATAAAATTAAAAAAACCTAGTTTCAAAATCGTTATTTTAGGATTCACGTGAGCTATCTCGAAAATATTAAGCACAGATAATAGCAGTGAAAATTCGGATTAGTGAGACAGGTATTCACACCTATTTCCGAAAACTTTCGAATACCTCCATGAAGGAGCTGCTCTCTGAATTATGTTTCCTTGACGACTTTCCAAACCCAAAAAATAATTCAGTGACAAACGACTTGGATCGAATGAAGAGGTCATCTCTGAAATAAACGGGTGGGACTTGTGGAAACCTATTATTTGAAAGGAATAGAAAAATTGAAAGAACGCTGAAATGTCAAATGAATTTTTAACCAAAAAAGTCATAGACTTATCAAACATCCCTTGAATCGTCCGAAACTGTTGAGAGGACACAAACATTTTGGGAAATATGTAATACATATAAGTTTATTCAACATTTTCAATGTTGTTGTTAGAAGTTTTTAGGACAAAAAGTCCTCGAGTCGTTTAAAATTATTATTTTTTCTATATTCCTATGTTGAAGTTATGTATTTTTTTCATGTACTTTACGGGCCTGAATACAATTCATTAATTGGTTTTTTGGATTCTAATTGACTTTCCGCTATAAATATTCATGTCACCTTTCGTCTTTTGAATCTTTTGGAATAATAAGGTAGCTTCTACCAATATTTTTCATAAAAAATGGAACAAAAACGACATTTTGCACACTCCGCCTACACATTTTAACATTGTAAGCCTTGGCTTCATTTGTAAACATTCCATATATGTTTTTCTACAATTTCCAGGAAAACTGTTTTTTAAATAGCGGATTTCGTACATTCTATAGCACCACCACCGCTCTTGTCAACATCACCCAAGATTTATTCAAAGCAACTGATAATAATGAAGTAACTGCCATGGTACTCTTGGACTACAGTGAAGCATTCGATACTTTAGACCACAATATTCTTTGTAGGAAAATATCATTTTTCGGATTTAGTGAAGGGACTGTAGATCTATTGAAAAGTTACCTCAGAAATCGGACTCAGTCAGTATGTCTGGATGGAAAGTTTTCTAGTGCTTTATCTGTTGACTATGGAGTATCTCAGGACTCTATCCTTGGTCCCATTCTGTTCTCTCTATATATATCTGACTTCCATAAAATAATTTATCATTGCACAGTTCATCATTATGCAGATGACACTCAATTACATTATCGATTTCCTCCAAGTAACTGGCAGGTGGCAATGGAAAAAATTAACAGCGATCTACAAAAGTTACTGGGCTATATATAGCCCGTAACCTGAAATTGAATTCTAAAAAATCTCAGTTGATATTTTTTGGCCAGAAACACAAAAGATGGGAAATTGAAGGAAGAATTGAAATCCAACTTGCACAAGACTTACTACAAATAATTACAGAACGCAAGAACTTGAGGTTTGTGGCTAGATGCTGATCTGAGATTCCACAAACATATAAATTCACTTTGTCGTAGATCGTACAGTATCTTACGTCAACTCTATCAAAGCAGAGATATTATGACTTCCAAATTGAAGTTGAAACATTGCGAAACCCTCATATTGTCTAGATCAACATATTGCGATATAATTTACGGGCCTGCTTTGATACAAACTGATGTGAATCGCTTACAAAAAATATAAAACAATTGCATTCGTCCTTCTTATGGTGTGAGAAAATTCAACCATATATCCTCTAAGTTCGAGGAGTCAGGTTGGTAACCGATTGCTAAAACTTGGCAGTTCCATCTACACGTCAATGTACATAAATTCCTTATTTACAAAAAGCCAAATTATATTTATGAATGGAAGATATAAAACTTTCACATCTCAGAATAATTCGAGGAAACGAAACCGTCATATTTTGATTATTCCAAAACACTCGAGAGCCTGCTGTTCTCATAGTTTTATTTACAACTCTGTGTATGTGTGTGATGAGTTCAAATGGCGTTGGTATAACCAATTTGCCAGTCTATTTTAACATGTCAAATTTCTACAATATTTTGATATTTTCTAGATTTATAATACATTCTCATTTATTTCTAAAGGTTAGTATTCAGTAAGTCCTAATAAGTTGTTTTTCTCTTTCTTTTCTTTTTTATTTTTCTCACTATTCCATTCATTTTTCAACATTTGTTTTCATTTTCATTTTTTTTTACTTTTCTTTTTTTTTATCTTTCTTTTATTAATTTCTTGTTTTGTGTGAGTTATCTAGGAATTTAAATATATACAGATTTTTCCTCTTCTTTTTAATTTTTTTTCATTTTTTTTATTTCTTTTTAATTTTTCCATTCTTTTTTTTCGTTCCTTTTTTTTCCTTCTTTCTGTTTTTCTTATCCTCACCTTACACCATACGAACGGATTTACATTCGTTTGGGACGTGACAGAACGCCACTTATAAGCTAGTTGGTAGTCCTGTTAGTTTTATTCTATACAATATTTAGAGAATACATACTCACTGAAAAGTAAAATTATATTCCTAAATTAACTTTTTTGATATATTCGAATAGAATTTCAAAAAGTTTTGTATTTTTTCTATTGATTAGAAATT
Source organism: Leptinotarsa decemlineata (assembly GCF_000500325.1). Taxonomy (NCBI): domain Eukaryota; kingdom Metazoa; phylum Arthropoda; class Insecta; order Coleoptera; family Chrysomelidae; genus Leptinotarsa; species Leptinotarsa decemlineata. The sequence goes on along the minus strand of NW_019292442.1, from coordinate 1,127 downwards.
CTTCCAATCTTATTGGGAATATCATATTTTCACTTTTCAGTATTTCGTATAGGTTATCAATATGTTCTTTATTTTCGATACATTCTAGAATTAGATGATCTATCGTACCAATTTTTCCACATGAGCAATTTGGATTTTCAGCTAATCCTATTCTGAATTTATATTCTGGGTACATTGCGTGTCTAGTTCGCATTCTACAGATTGATCTGATGAAGTTTCTGTTAATTTCATATCTGTACCATAGAGACTTTTGCGGATTATTTATTTACAACTCAATCAAACAACATAACGCTCTATCCAGTGAATTTAGACACTACTCCATATACAATTTCAAGAAAAAGTTGAAAACATATCTGAAATCTTCTGGATAGATAATATACTCATATTATGCCTTGCTCATATGGTTTTCTCTTTGTCTCACTTTTGTGTATGTTTTGCTTTATATTTTACCTTATTTAAGCTAAATAGATTTTTAATATTTACTTTGGAATGTATAACCTTTGTTTTTTTCTTAGTTTCACAAAGATTCATGAACTACTCACTTACCAATGAATACTAGATAATTATTTTTATAGTTCTATATAATACATGCTATAATAATAATAATTTATTCACATACAAGTTACACAGTTATACAAAGTTAGTATGCGAATAATGCATTGCAAATAAATTAAGATAACTCACAAAAGGTAAACCTTGAGCGTGAGATGCTTAACTATAAGCTATACATTTTTAGACATATACCCAAAATAACACAAGAAAAATAATGCATTTCCAAGTCTGATTCAAACTTATGTATCAGAGTGAAACGTCTTGAGAAAAAAAAAGAAAAAATGAATAAATATTATAAGTAATACATATTTTTTACATCAACATATTGATGTATTTGAAGGCGGGGGATTCGGAGAACCCATAACTTGGTTTTTCGTTTGAAAACTCTTAAGTTATGTATATGTTTCAGGGTTTTTGGTAATTCATTATAAAGTTTTGGACCTAAGTAAAAAAAACTTTTTTGTAGTATGTTTTTTGATGGTCTTGCTACTTGCGACATGTTCGATTTTTGCCGTTTTAGGTATGGATGACTGATGGCTTGTAGGCTTGCTTTGTATTTATGTTGGCGGGCTACA
>NW_019292441.1:7835-55395 GCF_000500325.1 Leptinotarsa decemlineata | reverse complement strand
AGGTCATCAGTTGAAAGGAAGGTGTCATCGCTTTCTCTCGCTAGACTTGTTTTCAGAGGAGAGATATGTCCAGCAATAGGTACATTCATGGTTCAGTATGACATCACTGATTCGACCAATTATGTTTGGTGTTGGATCAAGAATTATTTCTCTTTGGCCCTGATTTCAACTTACAGTGAATGCTACAGAGAAACGCAGAGTCTTATTCGATATCGTAGCAGACCTTTGCAAGTCTGCTTTGGGGAGCTTCCTTCCTCTTTGATATTTATGGATTGAGTCTGTTGTTGATCATTAACGGACCCCCCCTGGGCACACTAAGGCGCCTATAAACCTACCTACGGAATTCTTGTGGGAAAGAGAGGCTAACCGGGTTAGCCCTAATGGCAATTCACAGAGATGTCATCATCCCAACTGATGATGATAACAGAATTTGCTAATTAAATGTTTAGAAAGCTTGATTTTGTATTGTGAATTCACTGAACTGAAAATTTGGAATTTTTAGTTTTGAAAACGAATATGCTAGTACAGTTTTTCAGTGAAGGGCTTTTCCCGAGCCGATGTAATGGTAATTAATTGAATCTGAATCAGCAGGTCTTTTTTATTGAGACCCCTCCCGAAACAAAAAGTTGGGCACGGCCTTGATTATAGAAAAATGGTGTGTTAGAAACAGCTTAATAGATAGAATGATTTTTATTGTGAATTGTCTACTCTTCATAGTTATTTGGATAATATTTTTATAAATCCTTTTCTTTATTGTTATCATAATTATCAATTTAGGCTTATCCCAGTGTTTCAGTTGACTCGAAAAAAGTTATACCTTATTTATCGATGAAAACAAACTCATTTTATTTTTTATATATTTTTTTTTTACATTACATTTTACATACATTAAAATCCGACCCAAAATTGAATAATAAAAATAATGAGTGTAACAATGGTGATAATGAAAATAAGAATAAGGTCGAGTGGGCTGAAGTTGGAAACTCAGGGGTTCATTATGGCATGCAAGGATGATGTCTTCANCTGTTAGCTGTGTGAGTTTTCGAATTTTTGAGTTGTCATAACTTTGTTAATAATGAATATTTTTTCATGAAATTTTGGTCACACCTATTTAGAGGCACTCTGAATCCAGTGGCGTAGTGATTTTTTCAATAAAAAAATCGCTGATTAGGAAAATCCCGATTTTCGACTGAGAAAAAATATCGTAGTATGCCCTGAAACTTTAATAAACATTTCAAATTTTGTCCCAAGGTAGACCTTTCAGTACTTGACATTAAAAAAAAATTATTAAAATTGGTTTACATTTTCAAATTTCAGGGGGGTGTTTCCATTAAAAATGGGTCACACTGTATAAAGAATTGATTCCATAATATACACCTCGTTGTTGACAGGAATGTGTTTAATGAAACTCAGTTCTTTTTGAAAATATTGTTTTTTATCAATTTCAGTTATAGTAAACTATCATGTGGCAATAATCTACTTTGATGAACTCATATATCGCTCGTTAAAAAAAATTTGGCCATAGCTTACAGAATAAACAAAAATACATAAACTTCAATTCCAATAACCACAAGATGACTTGTGGTTATTATCAAAAATTATATTGGCCAAAATGGAAAGACCTTTTTCGAAAGAATGAAAGAACACAAAAATCCCTTTTTACAAAAAGAAAACTAGTTGAACAGTTGCAAATCTTTTTTTTGTTAGAAGTCACGAGTTCAATATTGAATAACACTTATGAGATTGGAAGGGAAAGGTTCCAAATTCAATCTTTTGGAATACATAGAAACCAGTGGATTCAAAAATTCGTAACTGATTCTCATTGAAAGGAATTGAATAATCTTTCTTTATTGGATTTGCTTTGTATCAATGAAATAGGTGATTAGGGTATATCTAAATCAAGGTAATAAAAGGTTTCAGATGGGTTATTGTATTCATCACATGTACTGTTCATTGATTTTATTCCTAGAATTGTAAGAAATGATTGTGTAGATATTTTTTCTTGTTTTCTTAGGTAGTGATAGTCATTAAGAGTCAAATTAGTGTAATATATGAAATCACAATGTAGACAGTGTTATTTGGGGCTGAATACGCCTGAAGGATCAAATACATAGTAAAACACGTGTCAGGGTTTTGTGAAACGATGAGTAAAATCGCACAAGTGTTCTGTATCTGTAGAGTAGGGAGGGTGAGTGTAGACTCACAGAACTTAGGCCACATGTGGTCCATTGTGCCTCATCGTCCATCCTGTCCTTTCCAGGAAGGTGGACAGGTCACTAAGAGACAACTCCTTTATATTGGCAGGTGTAGACCAAGACTCGCCGAACACACACTCTCTTTGGAAACCTCGAGGTGTCTCACGGTGGCCTCCGCGAAGGTTTTGGATGGTGCAGTGACATTATTGTCGTTGCGCGGCTTCCTTAACCTTCTTGGGGTTCCCTCCATGGAGGTACACAAGTGAGGGAGCTTTCCTGCAGGGGCAGCCGGTTCCTTGCGTTTATTCAAGGCGGAGCTCTTGGCGCCCGCCGCAGGAAGTGCCCTTGGTTTGGAGGTGGAGTGAAGGAGGAGGAGGGTGTACTTATAGTTGCTGCCACTTCTGCCTCCTTCGCCCTCTTTCTCCTTTTGGCCTCGGCGCCGCAAATGCGCTTACGCCTTGGCCTTTGTATTATATCACGAGATGATCTGCTATATCCAGCCGCATTCCAAGCGGTAGATTGGGGTGGACATTTCTGTTCATCCCCAGCCACCGCCTTAGATTGAGGTGAGCACTTCTGTCCAGGATCGGGATTAGTTTTTGTTTTTTGTTTCTGTTTTTGTGTTTATTTCATTCATGTGTGTTCCCACGAGTAGCAAGGGAAGAGTTGGTCACCTCTGGCAGAGGTAGGCTGATTACAATGAGGTTTCGCCCGGTTCCCCAAGGGGATCGTTCGTAACCGCTTATCACCCTGCGGCCATTCAGCTGTCGGCACGATTACTTACACCTTAGCTTGGGTAGGCTGGTCCACGGTGGCATGATTTGCAAAGGCTTTTGGGGAATTTCAGTTCCACTCATCCTACTTATTTCTGCCACTGACCAGGAGTCTGGCGACACCGTCCGTAAGGCCACAGTGGCTTCCCGAGCAGGGCCTTCAGTCCTCTAGTCGTTCCTCTATCAGCCACCTGAGGAAGCGCCCGCTAGAAAGCCCAACCTGCGGGTCGCACAAGCGTTATTTGAATACATGATAATATTACATGACATGATCGTGGCATACCACCAATCTACACTTTAACTGTATGAAGTATTCTTCTTAGTTTATTCATATTTGTTTTTTTTTTCAGGGCTCAGATCCCCGAGTTGCCACATGCAGAGGAAAATTGCAGAACCGAAGATCAAAGCTGAACCAAGAAATCAACAAGGAATTGAGGCTCAGAGCAGGAGCTGAGAATTTGTTCAAAGCAACCACCAACAGAAAACTCAGAGAAACTGTCGCAGTCGAGTTGAGTTTCGTCAATTCAAACTTGCAGCTGCTGAAAGAGCAGTTGGCAGAGTTGAATTCCTCTGTGGAATTATATCAAAGTGATAGGTGAGATGATTTATGAAATATTTGAGATTTTTCCTTTTGCACAGTTGTTACATATCTAAATTTATCCGAAACAGGGTTTTCTTTTGATTTTTGCATATTGTCTATTTTATATGTGGGTGAGGAATCACACGTTGCGTTAAGAGTCACACGTTATAATTTAAGACCTTATAACGTGTGACGTAAGACTAACAAGGCTTAGCTTGCACACGTTTCGACTTCTGAGAGTTGTCGTTCGTAGAAATAGTAAAATAACTCTTTGATTATATTTCAGACAGTCTTTTTATTAGTACCTACTTGGAAGATTTTCTTCAATCATTGTGATTGCTGCTGCTTTTTTTTATTCTGTACTTTCTTTCAGTGATTGGATTCGAATACCACAGATACAATCACAAAAATTATAGGGATGATCTCTAATTGTTTTTTTTTCAAAATGATATATTTTGGACACTTATTTTTCCACTACGAAACCAAAAATTATCATACCTCAGCTGCACAGTAATAAGCTATTGATGAGTTGAATTCAACCGAACCAAAAGTTTTTCTAATTAATAGGTGGAAGGAGCCGAAGAGATTCAGCCTTGATCATCAAATCATCAAATGAAGTTGTACGGTACACCGACACTATTAACATATTTCCGTTCAGACAGCCCGAGGGCTTGTTCGGCCTGACCCACATCCGCAATCCGCGTTATTCTCTTGTTTCAATCCACAAAGCGAGGCCAAAGAGTTTTGTTTACGTGTTCCTTTTTGACAAAAACCGAATAATGTCAATCTATCAAGTGATTGTGGTCATATATCCATGATACTCAAATTAATCCATCATGTCACACAGAAAATAGAAATATTTTTATTTATTCAGCTCTGTAGGTCATGGAGGCCATACTTTACACACATTAATTTTCAGTCCTTAGTTCGAACTGAAAAGTAGAACTAGAATCTTCGACGAGAAGTAACTCCAAAATAAGCACTGCTTCCAAACAGCAAAACTGCGCGTTTCACAAACAAGTTGATGAACTCAACTTCATTTTCTTTTCCTATCTTCTGCAGTATCTTTTCAGTCTGCATCTTTTTTTTTTGGTTCTTTCCTACGAGTACACCCTTCCATGCTGCTATTTTCCATACATGCTTTTTGACAACTCACTCTCCGTACTCAATGAAGCATTATATTCTATTTCTCATTATTATTTGCGCTGGAAGTGAAATCTATAGTTATCGTGAATAAAAAACTCGCCTGAGAGGCTCATTTTGAATATTATCAAGCCAGACATGTCAAAGACTTTATGAAAAATCTTGAGCCACAGAACCAAAACGAATCCATTCGACGTATGTGATAATCGTCAGACCAATGATCCAGTATGGAGCAATAGCCTGGATGCCGAAAGCTTCACAGCAAACAGCTCAGGTGAAGCTCTCTAGTGTACAGAGGCGGGTTGCCTGGATATCTCTGGTATCTTCTGCACCAGCTGCTATGTAAATTCTTCTAGACTCACCTCTATACCATATCTTTCTGGGAAAGAGTGAGTGTACAGAGGCGGGTTGCCTGGAAATCTCTGGTATCTTCTGCACTAGCGGCTATGTAAATTCTTTCAGACCTACCTCTATACCATATCTTTCTCTGAAAGAGTTAGTGTGCGGGTTGCCTAGATATCTCTGGTATCTTCTGCATTAGCGGCTATATAAATTCTTCTAGACCTATCTTTCAACCATATCTTTCTGGGAAAGAGTTAATGTACAGAGGCGGGTTGCCTGGATATCTCTGGTATTTTCTGCATCAGCGGCTACGTAAATTCTTCTAGACCTATCTCTATACCACATCTTTCTGGAAAAGAGTTAGTGTACAGAGGCGGGTTGCCTGGATATCTTTGGTGTCTTCTGCACCAGCGGCTATTTAAATTCTTCTAGACCTACCTTTATACCATATCTTTCTGGGAAAGAGTTAGTGTACAGAGGCGGATTGCCTGGATATCTCAGGTATCTTGTGCACCAGCGGCTATGTAAATTCTTGTAGACTCACCTCTACACCGTATCTTTCTGGGAATAAGTTAGTGAACAGAGGCGGGTTGCCTGGATATCTCTGGTATCTTCTGCACCAGCGCGGCTATGTGAATTCTTGTAGACCTACCTCTATACCATATCTTTCTGGGAAAGGGTTAGTGTACTGAGGCGGGTTGCCTGAATATCTCCGGTATCTTCTGCACCAGCTGCTATGTAAATTCTTGTAGACCCAGCTCTATACCATATCTTTCAGGAAAAGAGTTAGTGTACAGAGGCGGGTTGCTTGGATATCTCTGGTATCTTCTGCACCAGCGGCTATGTTAATTCTTGTATTCTCATAGACCTACCTTTATACCATATCTTTCTGGGAAAAGGTTAGTGTACAGAGGCGGGTTGCCTGGATATCTCTGGTATCTTCTGAACCAGCGCGGCTATGTAAATTCTTGTAGACTTACCTCTATATCATATCTTTCTGCAAAAGAGTTTTTGTACAGAGGCGGGTTGCCTGAATTTCTCCGGTATCTTCTGCACCAGCTGCTATATAAATTCTTGTAGACCTACCTGTATACCAGGTAGGTCTACAGAGGCGGGTTGCCTGGATATCTCTGGCAACTTCTGCACCAGCGGCTATGTAAATTCTTGTATTCTTGTAGACCTACCTCTATACCATATCTTTCTGGGAAAAGGTTAGTGTACAGAGGCGGATTGCCTGGATATCTCTGGTATCTTCTGCACCAGCTGCTATGTAAATTCTTGTAGACCTACCTCTTTACCATATCTTTCTGGGAAATAGTGAGTGTACAGAGGCGGGTTGCCTGGATATCTCTGGTATCTTCTGCACCAGCGGCTATGTAAATTCTTGTAGACCTACCTCTATACCATATCTTTCTGATGGAGAGTTAGTGTACAGAGGCGGGTTGCATGGATATCGCTGGTATCTTCTGCACCAGCGACCTACTTCTATACCAGTTAGTAGTTAGTGTACAGAGGCGAGTTGCCTGGATATCTCTGATATATTCTGCACCAGAGGCTGTGTAAATTCTTGTAGACTCACCTCGATACCGTATCTTTCTGGGAAAGACTTGGTGTACAGAGGCGGTTTGCCTGGATATCTCTGGCATCTTCTGCACCAGCGGCTATGTAAATTCTTAAAGATACCGCCAGGTGAACGCACATCATCATTAACCAACCATAATATTTTATTCAAATCCAAAATAAAAACAGCTGACACAAATCTACTTAGAAATGTGTGCTGCAATATAATCGAATGAAAATACCACCAATACCGCGATCTGCCAATATATTATAAAACAATAAAACAAAATCGAATGAAATGTACTGTTAGCGGTAATAAATTATAACCGTTTTCATTGATATAGGTCTTGTGTATTATAATATTATGTGCACAGTGCATCTGTTCAATGACGATTGTTGGATTATAGTCGTGGAACTTCAAGTTTTACGTTAATTCATATTTTGTGCTAAGGAGCTCCGGAGAAACATTCAACTTGGAACTATGGTCAGGGTCAACATGAATCAATTAATCACTTTTCAATGTAGGGCGGTGTTATTATAGAGTTAAAGAATTTTTTTCATATTTATTTATTTGTACATACTCACAAACAACACCAAAACGAAACATGCAATTTCCTCGCGAGCATTACGCTGCTGGTGGTTGAAACTTCTACTTGTCTATTCTTGCCTCTCACGCATCTTGGTTTTTGGAAAAAGTTTTCGGTTTTCTACTTCACCATCTTTCATGAAAAATTGTGGAAATCTCCCAAAGGAAGGAAGGGAAATCACGATGATCATGAGAATAAGTAACTTTCAAACACAAACTGAAAAAAACCCTTCTTGAAACAGCTACTTTCATATAAATATTGAACTACACGAAAAAAAAAATTGAAACAGATACTTCCATATGAACACTGAATTATACAAAAAACACTTTTCTCTCTTCAGTCTGTAATCCAGGCATTCGTTATGGAATTGAATCAGATATCATCTACAGGATTGCTATACAGTATAGTAAATGAAAGAGATGAAATTCCACTTACATGGAACCCTGTCATCCTCACTGGTGAACATCCGATGTTTCAGCTTAAGACACTTGCCTTATCGTCTCTCAAGCACCAAATCTGGATAATATTATAAGAACTGTTAAAAAATCTGTTTGAATCAGTTTTTCCGTCAACCAGCAGTCGCCGCCCTCCCAAAAGTTGAAACTTGTCTTTCAATCTTTTAACGTGTTTTTCCTAACAAGGGTTGGATGTTCGGCCTTGCGGTTCGAACCACCGGTTCGCAGTGCGGTCGATTGACTGAGTGAAACTAACTACCCACGTCAACCCACCAGGGTACGGTCCTAGTAAATGCATGAATTAGGTGCTTCATCTTTCCCAAAAATTCATCTATAATGAACGCAATTGACTTCACATGCTGCTCCACAGTAGTCTATCTTCAGCCCTGGTCTTGAACTATCTCAAACTATCTGCCTTGTTAGAAAAGGGTTTAATGTCACATTTTGATGAGAATGGAAAAATATCATGCTGCTGCTTCAAAGTTAGAGAAAGAGAAAGAGGTGTATAACTCACAGGAGGAAGTTTGGAGGATCTTCTGCCGGAGGCATGGAAATTTACCAGGTTTCACTCGTATTAAACCACACGAAAGAACACTTCAAAAGCGTGCCAGACCATCGAAACTGAAGTAAAATAATAAAGTTTCTAACGCTGTGACCATTCATATCTATCATTCATATCTATGGAGGTATTTTACACCAGTTAGGTACAAACTCTAGTATAGAGAAATCCAACAGATTTCAATGTTCTAGCACCAAGCAGTATACAGTTCAAATATTCAAAAACCTCAAAATGTTCATGTAGAATCAAAGCAATAATTGACTCCACATGCTCCTCCACAGAAGTTAAAGACAGACTGTTCTTGAATTATCTCAAACTATCTGCCTTGTTAGAAATGAGTTTCATGTCACACTTCGAGGAGAATAAAAAATTAGCATGCTGCTGCTTCAGAGTTAGACATAGAAGAAGCCAGATGTGAGAAACACAAAGGAGGTGTTGAACTCATAGGAGGAAGCTTCAAGAAGTATCTGCCGGAGACTTTTAAATTTACCAGGCTGACCAGGTTTCACTCGTGTTAAACCACACGAAAGAACACTTTAAAAGTCTACCAGACCATTGAAACTGAAGTAAAATAATAAAGTTCCTAACGCTGTGACCGTTCATACCTATGGAGGAGTTTCTACACCAGTTAGGTACAAACTCTACTGCAGTAAAACCCAACAGATTTCACTGTTTTGGCGCCAACCAGTATGCAGTTCGAATGTTTTAACTTTATGAGTAGAACATCCATTTATGATTGTCATTTCAAAATGGAGTTTGTGAAGATGTTGTTAGATTTGCTCATATTGATGAAAATCACGTTTACTGAAATTCATTAGGTTGATTTTATGTCGTTGAGAATTTTTCTTCGTAAAATTTTTACAGTAAATCTTCCTTATTTTCATCCAAAAATGAAATTCTTGTAGATGTTTTCCGTTGTTTATAAACTGGTTCTTAGTAAAATTGATTAAGTGATCATTTACAGACCATCTGATCTCATCAGTGCAGGTCAGAAAAAACCAGGATAATATTGCTGTCTTGTGTTTGGATTATACTTTTCTTCTAGGTCCACCACAATAACATAACCAAAAATGAAACCGGTGTTACTAGGGTTATCCCAACAAAATAATGTAGTACCTACTCTGCAAATGTTCTGGTAAAGAAGTAGAAGAATATGAAAAGATATTGCTAAGGCTAGACTCCAAGAAATTTGCTGATAGGAAATTCACCATTTCGGTAAATAAAAGTATGATAGTAACCGTTCTCTTCCTCTAGATAGAGATAGAGTTCGATTGATCCATTCGCCAAGACTTTGTCTTTTCAATTAGTTCGGTAATATGACCCACCTAATTGTTGGAGAAGAAAAGCACTGGATTTCCAGTCACAGATGAATGTAACGTGCTTTTTGATTTTGAAACATCATGACACCTAGAAAAAATAGCTATCAAACGACTTACTCACGCCTATCTCGTATACAGACAACTTTGAAGTTCAATTTAGCCCCGGAACACGGCCTAGCGACTGGACTATCAGCGCGCTGAAGAGTGTAGCAAAGAAACTGTTCTTTGTATAGTTACACTTACTGATCATTTGTCAAGCAAGAAAGTTGTTCTGAGTGTGAAATCAAATCTATAACCTAACATGAATGAAATAGTTACTCAGTGTGAATTTCCATAGTTTCGGAAATGTGTTGGTGCTGTTTCTTCAGTGAAATGATGTGCAAACGATGCTGAAGTGGGTTCAAAGACAGAGTTTCAGACATCACAATAAGAAAGAGGTCGATGGTGTTGTTATACCGGTGAGCTCTCTTTTTTCAAATGTCAGAATTTACGAGGCTTCATTTAAGACTGACATATTTCATGTCAGAGTGTATGTTAGATCTTGAAAAGTTATCATCTGGTTATACTCTGATCGTGCTTCTCGAATCCTCAAACTCTTGTCTATGTGGATGTTTTGAATATATTCTTTATCGTGAGATTTTCCTGGACTGGCAGTTTACAAACCTGCAACACGTGTTTCGCTGTACGATAGTTTTATCAAGCGTTTTCATACTAACTGAATTCTATTCAATTTGTGCTTTATACAATAACAATTTGATTATTATGACCTTCCATCTACATAGTGACTAATGATTACCTGAGTTTAGGTAGAAACTGATCAAAAATTTGCAAACATTATAAAAGAAAACTTAACCATCTCATTAAATGGGCATGTATTCAGTTATTTAGTGGAATTTCAGAATTCTTGATTCTAATATTGGGTTCCAAACCTTCCTCATCCAAATGCGGTTGAAAGCATCCCCCTCTGTCGAAAGGTAGCTGCAAATCTTGAATTGATCTTCACATTCAAGAAACTACACCTATGTTCTTTTATTCCTTGGAGAAAGGTTCTCCCCGTGTGGCCAATATGAAGTTTTGGGCAAGAACCACAAATCAACTCATATAATCCTGAGGAATAGTGAGACTTCAACTCGTTGGATTCCAGTTACTATTTGCTCGGTCTTATGGTTTTCTCTCAAGAGATTAACAATTTTCTATGATTTCTTCTGAACATCGTTTGGTTGAGAGATATTCTGCTGGCTGGCAAATATATTTCGCCACTTCTATCCCTGGTAAATAGATGTTCCTGAACTTGAGAAAAGGCGATGAAATTATCTTTAGAAAAAGACGTCATCTATGGGATCCATAGAAGACTAAGTTCACGAATATCAAAGAGGAATGAGTCTCTCCAAGAGGATCAGTGGCAGAGCCAAGCTTCGACATCGAACTCCATATGAAATCCGTACTCTTTCTTTCTTTGCAGCGTTCACTGCAAGGTCATCAGTTGAAAGGAAGGTGTCATCGCTTTCTCTCGCTAGACTTGTTTTCAGAGGAGAGATATGTCCAGCAATAGGTACATTCATGGTTCAATCTGCCATCACTGATTCGACCAGTTATGTTTGGTGTTGAATCAAAAATTATTTTTTTTGGCCCTGGTTTCAACTTACAGTGAATGCTGTAGCAGACCTTTGCAAGTATCTGCTTTGGGAAGCTTCCTTCCTCTTTGATATTAATGGATTGAGTCTGTTGTTGATCATTAGCGCTTAGTTTCTGGTCCGGGACGTACGGACCCCCTCCCCTTGGGCACACTAAGGCGCCTATAAACCTGCCTACGGAACTCTTGTGGGAAAAAGAGGCTAACCGGGTTAGCCCTAATGGCAATTCACAGACATGTCATCATCCCAACTGATGATGTTATAACAGCAGGTCTTTTTTATTGAGCCCCTCCCGAAACAAAACGTTGGGCACGGCCTTGATTATTGAAAAATGGTGTGTTAGAAACAGCTTAATAGATAGAATGATTTTTATTGTGAATTGTGAATATTGTTATGAATTATTTTCTTATTATGATGATCGACTATCCTTTATTGTTATCATAATTATCAATTTAGGCTTATCCCAGTGTTTCAGTTGACTCGAAAAAAGTTATACCTTATTTATCGATGAAAACAAACTCATTTTATTTTTTATATATTTTTTTTTTACATTACATTTTACATACATTAAAATCCGACCCAAAATTGAATAATAAAAATAATGAGTGTAACAATGGTGATAATGAAAATAAGAATAAGGTCGAGTGGGCTGAAGTTGGAAACTCAGGGGTTCATTATGGCATGCAAGGATGATGTCTTCAACACCTTAATTTACCTCAGTCTCGTGATGGGTCAAGAGGTTCCTGACACAAGCTGCGGGGCCTGCCGCGAGGCGAGGCTGCACTGTCAGCCAGCATATACAGCATACGTAGTCGGCCTACATCCATCGACATAACACGGCTATAAAAGTGCTTTATTACCATATACGGCACTCTTACGGTATAGACGAGACACCGGTGTTGCCTCCGTAGGATATTGAATCCGTTGTGGGAAACGAGAAGTGCCGAATTTATTGAAACTATTCGTTCCTCACCCTCAGGCTCATACACGCTGATAAGCCTGATGTAGTTCTTCTCGACCACCAGAGCAAGACGATATTTGCCGTGGAGTTTTCAGCTCCTGGCGAGATGAATAACGTTCGAAAACAGGAGGAGAAACGGATAAAATATCGAGATTTTCTCTTCGCAGACTCTATGCAGACCACTCTGTTAAGATGGTTGTTCTGATTATATTATTGGAGTCCTTGGTGGAATGATGTCCTCGCTATGAAATACCTAGACAATTTTAAAAGATTCTTTTCAATGTTACGTGATCAAGAAAACATATTTTTATGTATTTATATGAATTTTATTTCAGTTGATGAAAACAATCATCATCATTTTCATTATAATAATCTTAAAATCATACCGGCTTGCCGCACTAAGGCAGAAATCTTAGCCGAACAGATGCAGAAGGCTGTCATTCTTGCATCATTGCGCTTGCTCAGGGCACATGATTCTTGGACCCAATGATCATAATAATGATAATTATACTAGTGATATGTTATGGAACTCTGACAGTTACTTGAAAATCCGTCATATCGTGTTCGAATTGAATTTTATTGTGAGATTTTCACCTGAAAGTTCACAAAACCGCAACAAGTTCTTCACTATGCAATAACTTCTTCAGGAATGTTCATCACTTAACATTATAAATTGAAATATCTCGCCATGTCTGTCTGTTCATCTGAACTTAAACTCAATAACTATTAAACGAATTTTCATACGGTTTCTACCAATACTAACAGTTTTTACATGGTGCTCTCAAATATTACAGTAATTTGAATGTTGATTTTAACAATACCTGATAATTTGTAACCAATAAATTGAGAACATAATGAATTTTCATTGTTATGGGAAGTTAATCACTCAACAGTACACATCATGAACACAAAAACTTCCTAAAATCTCATATTACGTTATTTGGCAATTTCATTGATACGAAACAAATTCAACAAAGAAAAATTATTGCAATATATTTCGTAATTGTACTCTTACTTTCTGAAGAAAAGAGAATTGAAACTTTCTATGTTTGTACCACTTTTATTTGTAACTAACGTTACTGCAGTTTCATCCCATAAGAACATTTTCAAACTCATACATTAAACTTCAATATATACATTAAGCTTATACATTAAAGTTTGTTGTATAAGTTTGAAAATGTTGTTATGTGACGAAACTGCAGTAGGTAACGTTAGTTACAAATATGAATCATTATGATTTCCTGCCACGTAGTAACGGCTACATCCATCAATTTATACTCTTACTTGCTTGTCGTCAGAATATGATTTTCGAATATTGAATTAGTCTGCTTATTCAAAAAACTACTTTTATGGTCTTTTCTTCGTTTGGAGCAAGTTTTTCCAGTTTGGCTGATATAAGTTTTAGGACAGAAACCAGAAGTCAACATTTGAACCATCGATCTAATGGAAACTGGAGTTTTTCTTCAATATTTCTATTAATAAATTTAGTCATTAACAATGGTGATAATGAAAATAAGAATAAGGTCGAGTGGGCTGAAGTCGGAAACTCAGAGGTTCATTATGGCATGCAAGGATGGTGTCTTCAACACCTTAATTTACCGCAGTCGCTTGATGGGTATATAGATTCCTGACACAAGGTGCAGGGCCTGCCGCGAGGCGAGGCTGCACTTGCAGCCAGCATAAACAGCATACGTAGTCTCGGCCTACATTCATCGACATAACACGGCCATAAGAATGTTTTATTACCATCTACGGCACTCTTTCAGTATTGACGAGACACCGGTGTGGCCTCCGTGGGATATTGAATCCGTTGTGGGAAACGAGAAGTGCAGAATTAATTGGAACTATTCGTTCCCCACCCTCAGGCTCATACAAGCTAATGAGCGTGATGTAGTCTTTCTCGACCACCAGAGCAAGACGATATTTGTCATGAAGTTTTCAGCTCCTGGCGAGATGAATATCGTCCGAAAAGAAGAGGAAAAACGGATAAAATATCGAGATTTCCTATTCGAACTCCGCAGACTCTATCCAGATCACTCTGTCAAAATGGTTGTTCTGATTATTGGAGTCCTTGGTGGAATGTTCTCTCTATTCTCGAATCTTAAAATCATACCGGCTTGCCGCAGTAAGGCAGAAATCTTAGCCGGACAGATGCAGAAGGCTGTCAATGATCATAATAATACTAGTGATATGTTAGTTGAAAATCCATCATATTGTGTTCAAATTGAATTTTTTTGTGAGATTTTCACCTGAAAGTTCACAAAACCGCGACATGTTTTTCATTATGCAATAACTTCTTCAGGAATGTTCATCACTTAACATTATAAATTGAAATATTTCGCCATGTCTGTCTGTTCATCTGAACTCAATAACTATTTAACGAACTTTCATACGGTTTCTACCAATATTAACAGTTTTTACATGGTGCTCTCCAATATTATAGTAATTTGAATGTTAATTTTTATCAATACCTGATAATTTGTAACCAATAAATTGAGAACATAATGAATTTTCATTGTTATCCGAAATTTATCACTCAACAGTACACATCATGTACACAAAAACTTCCTAAAATCTCATATTACGTTATTTTGCAATTTCATTGATACGAAACAAATTTAACAAAGAGAAACTATTCCAATATATTTCGTAATTGTACTCTTACTTTCTGAAGAAAAGAGAATTGAAACTTTCTATGTTTTTACCACTTTTATATGTAACTAACGTTACTGCAGTTTCATCCCATAAGAACATTTTCAAACTTATACATTAAACTCTGATGTATACATTAAACTCATACATTAAAGTTTATTGTATAAGTTTGAAAATGTTTTTATGTGACTGCAGTAGGTAACGTTAGTTACAAATATGAATCATTATGACTTCCTGCACGTTGTAACACTGCTACATCCATCAATTTATACTCTTACTTGCTTGTCGTCAAAATATGATTTGCGGATATTGAATTAGTCTGCTTATTCAAAAAACTACTTTTATGGTCTTTTCTTCGTTTGGCTTCTTCTTCTTCCAGTTTGGCTGATATAAGTTTTAGGACAGAAACCAGAAGTCAACATTTGAACCATCGATCTAATGGAAACTGGAGTTTTTCTTCTATATTTCTATTAATAAATTTAGTCAAATTATTATTCGTTCAGCATGCTGTGTCCAAATCTTTGATTTCAAAATAATGAGTGATGTTACTGAATAAATATCAACCTACTAGAGTTGTTGACAGGAATGTGTTTAATGAAACTCAGTTCTTTTTGAAAATATTGTTTATTATCAATTTCAGTTATAGTAAACTATTATGTGGCAATAATCTACTATGATGAACTCATATATCGCTCGTTAAAAAAAATTGGATATAGCTTACACGATGACTTGTGATTATTGTCAAAAATTATATTGGTCAAACTTACAACTGCGGTGGCAGATATTTCTGCCACCACATTACTTCAGACAAGTAAGAAACTATTTGGATACTACTTTTCTCGGTCGTTGGATTGGCCGTCGATGTCCTACATAATGGCCAGCCCTCACGCCAGATTTTAAGTTAAATGTCAATGTCAATGTTCCGCCATTTTGTAGTAGTTGAACATATTGACATTATATTCTAGGGTTGTGAAGCATTTGTCAGGAGCTTCAAAAATTTTTTTCCCAGGCCCCCCTTTTCCTTTTATTTTTTTCCCAGAAGGCGCCCAGTCGCCATCTTGAAAGTTTCATATGTCAATTTCGCTTCAAGTATACATGCATTAATTTCATCATCCGAAATTTCAATTTGGGACACCAAAAAATGAACTAGCTATCTACTACATCATTTTGTGGTAATTCCAATTGAATTCAAAAATCTGTTTACGTCCGAGAAAGCAGTCAAATATGTTGATGTCATAGTCAGTTAATTTCGAACAATCAGTTTCAGTTGAAAATTTTGTTTCAATATAATTCACATTCATGGTTGGCTTATCTACTTAAGAGGTTATCAAGATTATGGGTTGTGGACCATAAAGCAATGCAGTGGTCTATACAGTATCAAGAAATCTAGGAAGGGAAGAGAATTAAAGATTTCACTGTAGGGATATGTCATCGACTTCAGTACCATCAAAGTCTCGATTAAAAGTAATATTCAAAAGTTTAGTTTTTTTTCACTCTCCTGGCAGTTCATCTAAAAGGCAAACTTCATACGCTCTGATTTATCAGAGCGTACTGAGGCGTTTTCAATAAAAGCTCATAATCCAATAATTATAAAAGTTGTTGATGCCCTCCTTAGCTATTTGCATCTGAAATAAAAAGCTGGAAAGTGGTCGGAGAATTTACATAATTTATTCCGATTTGTTGTTTTCCTCTGAATATTGATTGAGTTGAATACTCCAACCATACATTTCTTTTCCTTGCATTTCTACTGGCTACCCGTACAAATACATCTGATTCCAAAAGCCGTTCATTCCAAATAAGTGCATATAATCAATTAGCTTTATCAAACTGTATATAGAGCGTTACTTCAACACTTCAGTAATTTCCACCTTATTATTATTATAAAAACTATAGCTAATGGCCGCTGCAGTCATTAACATTTCAGCAAGTTCGGAGAAAGAGAAATTGTTACAGAAATGTCCGATTCAGTTGAAACGAAATCGCTAAGAACCTGACGTGCATAATACAGTTGTCTAAATTGATTATGGTCGATTTAGTGGAGTGAAATTTCTGCTAAGTCGTCGTTAGATTCTATGGGCCTCACGTTTCATGGTACGAGAAATATATTTGATGAAAGTGAAAACTGTTTTAGAATCTACCATTGTTGTCTGACACCTCACAATTGTTTATATTTTTGGCATGCGAATCACTGACTTCGTCAGGTATTTCTGATTTTCTATATGTTTCGATATCAACCACTTCAGCATTGTCTAAATTATAATTTAGGGCTATTATATTTACCACATTATTAATCATGCTCCAATTATACTCGCAAAATTGATGCGCTAGGAAATCAAGAAATTTATTAATTATTCTCAAATTAATCCATCATGTCACACAGAAAATAGAAATATTTTTATTTATTCAGCTCTGTAGGTTATGGAGGCCATACTTTACATACATTAATTTTCAGTCCTTAATTCGAACTGAAAAGTAGAACTAGAATCTTCGACAAAAAGTAACTCCAAAATAAGCTCTGCTTCCAAACAGCAAAACTGCGCGTTTCACAAACAAGTTTTCATCATCAGGAAATGAACTTGGTTGATGAACTCAACTTCATTTTCTTTTCCTTTCTTCTGCAGTATCTTTTCGGTCTTCATCTTTTTTTTTTGGTTCTTTCCTATGAGTACACCCTTCCATGCTGCTATTTTCCATACATGCTTTTTGACAACTCACTCTCCGTACTCAATGAAGCATTATATTCTATTCCTCATTATTATTTGCGCCGGAAGTGAAATCTCTAGTTATCGTGAATAAAAAACTCGCCTGAGAGGCTCATTTTGAATAAATTCAAAGCCCGATTCAAGCCCGACATGTCAAAGACTTTATGAAAAATCTTGAGCCACAGAACCAAAACGAATCCATTCGACGTATGTGATAATCGTCAGACCAAAGATCCAGTTTGGAGCAATAGCCTGGAGGCCGAAAGCTTCACAGCAAACAGCTCAGGTGAAGCTCTCTAGTTATCTCTGGTATCTTCTGCACCAGCTGCTATATAAATTCTTCTAGACCTATCTTTCAACCATATCTTTCTGGGAAAGAGTTAGTGTACAGAGGCGGGTTGCCTGGATATCTTTGGTATTTTCTGTATTAGCGGCTATGTAAATTCTTCTAGACCTATCTTTCAACCATATCTTTCTGGGAAAGAGTTAGTGTACAGAGGCGGGTTGCCTGGATATCTCTGGTATCTTCTGCACCAGCGGCTATGTAAATTCTTCTAGACCTACCTTTATACCATATCTTTCTGGAAAAGAGTTAGTGTACAGAGGCGGATTGCCTGGATATCTCAGGTATCTTGTGCACCAGCGGCTATGGAAATTCTTGTAGACTCAACTCTATACCGTATCTTTCTGGGAATGAGTTAGTGTACAGAGACGGGTTGCCTGGATATCTCTGGTATCTTCTGCACCAGCGCGGCTATGTGAATTCTTGTATACCTACCTCTATACCATATCTTTCTAGGAAAGGGTTAGTGTACAGAGGCGGGTTGCCTGGATATCTCTGGTATCTTCTGAACCAGCTGCTATATAAATTCTTGTAGACCTACCTGTATACCATATCTTTCTGTAAAAGAGTTAGTGTACAGAGGCGGGTTGCCTGGATATTTCTGGCAACTTCTGCACCAGCGGCTATGTAAATTCTTGTATTCTTATAGACCTACCTCTATACCATATATTTCTGGGAAAAGGTTAGTGTAGAGAGGCGGGTTGCCTGGATATCTCTGGTATCTTCTGCACCAGCTGCTATGTAAATTCTTGTAGACCTACCTCTATACCATATCTTTCTGGTGAAGAGTTAGTGTACAGAGGCGGGTTGCATGGATATCGCTGGTATCTTCTGCACCAGCGGCCATGTAAATTCTTGTAGACCTACTTCTATACCATTTCTTTCTGGGAAAGAGTTAGTGTACAGAGGCGGGTTGCCTGGATATCTCTGATATATTCTGCACCAGAGGCTATGTAAATTCTTGTAGAATCACCTCGACACCGTATCTTTCTGGGAAAGACTTGGTGTACAGAGGCGGTTTGCCTGGATATCTCTGGCATCTTCTGCACCAGCGGCTATGTAAATTCTTAAAGACCTACCTCTTTACCATATCTTTCTGAGAAAGAGTTAGTGTACAGAGGCGGGTTGTTTGGATATCTCTGGTATAAATAACTTCACTGCTCACTGCCATATATCATTTTGTAAGAAAATAAAAAAAATGAGAAACATTTTTTTTCACAGAATGACAATTGGTTATTTCCATTCATTATTCCACTATTCAAAAAAAGGGATGAAATTCGTTTGTTTATAACATTTTTTCAATTGCATAAAGAAATAATATGAGGGTCTTACCGAAACCGAGTAGAAAGAGAAAGAGTTCTGACCACATTCAAAATTCTATTACTATTATTATTATCACTCAGTTTTCATTCGTAAATATCAATCTGAACAGGGTTGAACTTATGGTATTCTGATTACTTTTCGGTACAGGTCACAGAAACGTGAGAATCAAGGTTATATTTCTCATCATCTTTTCGATGATCATTATAATTAGATTCATCCGATAAGCAACGGAAACCATTAAATAACTATTAAGTTTCACGTCGAAATCCTGATACCGTTAATCTGAATCGCAGGAATTGAGCAGTTGGTCAATCGTTGTCTCAACCGTTAAACACACATACTCAAGGTCATTTTTACTACTTCAATCATTGGACCAAGGTCTTTTGGTGGCGAGAGTTCTTGATTTAGAATTTCACATTAATTTTTTCGGTCACCACTCTTTTACCTATAACAACACGGTTTTGAAACGTGACTAGCAGTGGCCAAGGTAATTATATTAATCAATTCAAATTTCAGGAAAGAGTTCTTGTTTAGTTTCTCCATATAAGCTTTCATAATTTTTGTCTGGAACATTGAATTTCTTACTCTATTGAATCTTTGGATTTCAATTTAGTTCGATTCAAAAATCATCTTGTCAACGTGGAATATTGAAAATTATATGCCATTTTCTATTTTGAAGATGTTCAAAAGTATTTTTAAATTGAATACTTTTTTATTTTTCAATGTTCCGTGTTATTAGATGGACCTCTTTTCTACCCAACATTTCAAAACAATACTATTATTACTAGTTTAGAAGTTCCATTTCATCACTGAATTTTTAATATGCCAGTAGTTTGAATTACATAAAATATATCCACCCTCCTCAAACTCAATCACAATTTCTAAACACCAAACCCACGATTTTCTACGTCACATACATTGAACCTAAACTTGACATTTCAACTTACCATTCCCAAACTTCTTGACATACAGTTATCAAATCCACAACCCCATAACAACGAACCTCACACTCACAACAATCTATCTCCACCATATCCAAATATACAGAACCTTAACTCACAATTCTCAAATCTATTAAAACACAACAATGTCCGAAACCTCCAATCCCAATCCTAGAGTTTACAAAATTTAAAGTTCTCCTGATAATAATCCAACGCTAAATCCTCAAACTGAAAAAACCAATAGATACAGCTTGAACTCCAGACAATCCAACTTATTTTGACTCCACCACCCTCAACCCTGCGAACCTCCAAATCCAAACCCCACAAATCTCGAACTCACCCTTTAACGTACTACAATAAAATCCATATCTGAAATTTTTTTACGTACAATTCTCGAACAACCTCTAAAACAACGATCCTCAGACTCAAAATACTCTAACTCACAATTTCCAAAGTCAGTCTATCGAGCTCTATTCTTCGAACCCCAATCCAACACCCAATTCACAAACTGAAAAATGCCAGCCGCACAAACTTTGAACTCATGGTATTCTCGCTCGATCTGTTTTACCAGGAGAGTCAACTTTACTTTACAGCCAAGCTCTCTCTTTCTCTGTCAGTGGTAGTCCCGACCAAATGAAATTAATTTCAGCTTTTCATATATAGGAAGTAACTTGTGACAAATTTTCCAAATGGAAGACGTTGCACAAGTACCTGATGGTTTTACTCCAGCTTTCTAAGCGGGATTAACTGGGTTAGTTATTTTTTTTTTTCGTCCGGTATCTGCCACACGTACCTACAAAGTCCTATGTTCATATAAGAGGCAAGGGTGAGGTATTTTCATCTGAATTCGAGCATATTACCATTCCTGAACCCACCAGCTTCAAATCTGCAAATTTTTGACACATTATTCTGAAACCTTCAAATAATTATGCAAACCTGTAACCTGCAAATCTCACTGGAAATTTTTGAAACTACAGGCCTCAATTCTACTAACCTCACGCTTAGAACCATTAACCTCATCATTCCTATATCCACAAAATCCTGGTCTAACCCCTCTGGACCTGTACGTTAAGGAGGTTGCTTTAATGGCCATGTTACGATCGCGCACGGCTGGTGTGAACCTCGAAGTAGGAATCGTTCAATTGAGTCAGAGCATATGGCGAGAAGGACTTACTGCGCAACCTCTGGTGCAGGCAGCCAGTGAAGCAATTGAACCCAGTTTTGTGTTTAATAAATCCTACAAAATACAACTAAAACAGAATACAGAGTCAGATGCTACGAACGCAATACGCATATATATAGACGGCTCAAAAACCAAAGAAGACTCAGGATGTGGAGTATACTCCAGATCACTGAGCCTAAGGATTGAGTGGGGAATGGAAAAAAATACCAGCGTGGTTCGACCAGAACCGGCTGCTATCTCAATCGCTACAAAAAAAATAACCAGGAACATAACTATCTGCACTGGTAATAGATAAGCCCTATTAGCCTTCAACAGACAACGTGTTACCTCAGGGCTAGTACTAGAGTGCCACCAAGACTCAGCCAAAGCCTTCGTAGGTGGGTTGAAGGCACGACAGGAGTGAAGTTTGTCGCATTGCCGACTTTTTAGACGAGGAAGCGGCTGGACTAAGAATTTCAGGACCCAATGACACCTACCTACGGCCTGATGACTTCGACAACTGCTGAACTAGCCAAACGTCACAACCATGCTCAATCCTTAAAGGGATGGAATGGAATCAAAGCATACAATCCACCAGGATCACCCTGGGCGACCCTGGGAAGCTGGCGCCGAAGAAATATCTGTCGATGACCAGGAAAAATCAACGCTCAACAGTAGGTTTTCTGCCTGGCCGCTGTCAACTAAGGAAATACCTCCATAATATGGGTCTAGTGGACACACCTCTGTGGAGGATATGTGAACAGGAAGATGAAATGGTTAGGCATGTCCTATGCGAGTGTCCGTCAATACGAGAGTGTGTGTTCGGCGAGTCTTGGCCTACACCTGCCGATATGAAGGAGATATCTCCCAGTGACCTGTCCACCTTCCTGGAAAAAACAGGATGGACGATGACAATCGGTCACATGTGGCCTAAGTGCTGTGGGCCTATACCACCCACTCTACAGTTACAGATATATATCCACAAAATCCTAATGAATATTCTCAAATTCATCAAACTGCAAATCATAATTTCCAATTCCATGATTTCTAAAACTTGGAAATCCCACACACATAAGCAAAACCCATGAAATCATTAGGTACTCTAATTTATTTCCAAAAAACATTTTCACATACAATTTTTTATCTTCCCAATCCCACAAACATTGAATCTACTATTGGCTAACAAGAAATTCAATACCACTTTGGGAAAACATCCATTATGATAATGTTATTTACCTTACTAGTGGTCAAAGAACCACTACAAGCTCAACTTTCATTGTAATATCCCACAAGCAAACTCCCTTGTGATTTTTCTTCTATGTACCGCGCAGCTAAAGACAAATTCTTTCTTTGCATCTGCAGCACCGATGCCGTGATGCCCATGATCCCCCTGGGTTTGAAGGAGACGAAGGAAATAGACCTACGGGATCCCTTCAAAGATTTCATTTTGGAACACTACAGCGAAGACGCTAACCAATACGAAGATGCCATTTCGGATTTCATGGACACAAGGCAAGCAATGCGTACCCCCTTGAGGGACGCTTCTGGCATAGCTCTGCTCTTCAGATATTATAACCAGCTGTACTTCGTGGAAAGGAGGTTTTTTCCACCAGACAGATCTTTGGGGATATATTTTGAATGGTTCGATTCATTAACAGGTGAGACAATACATTTTTTTAATGGTGAATTTTTGAAAAATTTATGATAAACCGTCATTCTTGAGACTCTGCAAATTGAGTCAACAATTTAGAACCAGGGCTACTTGTGATCCAACATCATAAAGTGTTGAAAGATATAATTAATCATTCAGTTTTTGATTTCAACTCATTGTATGGATTCATCTCAGCAATATTTTCTGCTACTAATAATAATTACAATCTAGATCGGGCTAAATAGGCGTCTTATTGCTTCAAATAACTAGCAAATTTCAACCCAATCGGTGTGGAGATATTTATGATATTTCATAAACACCGTTTTTTAAACTTCGACGCCCCAGATTGCAGAAACGAAGCAACTCCAGACATGTGTTCATAGAAACTATTTTTCTTGAAACGACCCAACGAATCACCCTCTGGAGTTTTGTACCGTAGTTACAAAACACCCTGTATATTAACCACCAAAATTCAGTAGAAACATTTCATTTCGTTTAATGAATACTTTATAGTTCACATTTTCAGTAAAAAAATAATATCAACTAATATTTTAATGTTTTTTTAGGTGTGCCATCTTGTCAAAGGACTGTAGCTTTTGAAAAAGCATGTGTACTATTCAATATAGGAGCTGTATATACCCAGATCGGAGCCAAACAAGACAGATCCACCGCCAAGGGATTGGATGCCGCAGTCGACAATTTCCTCAGGGCAGCAGGTACTTTTAGGTACATCAATGAAAATTTTACGAATGCCCCTTCGATGGACTTGGGACCTGAAATGCTTGAAATGTTTGTACAGTTGATGTTGGTAAGTTCTTACATTTGAATAATTGAAGAGTTCTTTAGTTGAAAAAGCCTGATGTGTTCAAAATCTCAGGAGATTCAAAATATACTGAGTACTGCGTATTTCACAAATTTTCAAAGGCCAATTTCTTCCTTCTGTATATATTTGACTATATTATTTTCAGGTTTGGCTGTTGCTAAGTTATTTCATAATTTTCTTTCTGTGTTGATATTCTGTTTTCATCAAATGTACGAACAATCCAGTATGCCCACTCAATTTGTGAAGTTTTCTTCCTCATAAGAGGAATTGGGCAAATTTGGATATGCGGTTGGTTACCTCGTTCACAGGCAGATGGGGCGATGACAAATATGTTGTTTGTCGTTCACTTTTGCCTAGTTCAAGGAAAGATACTCTAAAAGGAATTCGATTTTCAATTATGGGAAATCAGCGACTTCATGTTGATGATAAACACTACCTCGCACTAATGAGTGGTCAAACGGCTTGAAACCGGTGTCTATAAATGTGTTTCAATAATTGAAAATCGATTCCGATAGTTGTATCGACAACAGCATATGCGGAAATAACTTCATTGAAGAATTCTGCATTGACACCTGTCGGATATAATCCAACGCCCTTCGTGGTATTAGCCAGGGGAGTAGTTGTTTTATGTCCTTTCAGATAATTTGAACAATCTAGAGATTCTGAAGCATAGTGTTTTGACTGAAGCTTTGGATATACTGGCTTATTCACTTTCCGTTTTAATGATAGTGAGGTATACTTCATAAGAAATGATTTCAGGCTCAAGCGCGAGAATGCCTCCTGGAAAAACTTCAACTGCAATCCAGAGAAAAAAGGTCTGTAGACATCTGCCTCGACCTATCACAGGAAGCGGCCCATTTGGCCGAATGTTACAACGACGTTCATCTTCTGATAGCTAACGATGCAGTCAGAGATTTCGTGCCGTACAGCTGGACGTCCTTGGTGCAAGTCAAGAGGGAGTACTACACAGGGCTAGCTCATAACCACGTCGCTGCTGGGATTTTGCATAAAGAAGCTTCCTGTATGTCGGATGCCACGAAAGATACACTGTTGTATATGCACTCCGAAGCCGGTTCTGCTCAATTGGACATCAGGATGCCCAAGGATTCCACAGAAAGGAGACTACTAGGTGAGTTGAAGAACGAATAGTATTCCGTACGATTCTGATGCATCGCTAATGCTTCTTCGGTTCGAATATTTTATTTGATGTGAATAATCCACTCTCTCGACTAAGATCCATTTTCTTTTCATTTGAGAATGCCATTTTGGATTCAGTTTTTTCCAGAATCTCAATAGGAGGGTCATTTTTTTAAATTCAAAACAAGAACTTAAATATTGACGTTAGAGTTGGAATAAGTTCAATCTGAATGTTCATCATTGTTTTTTCTCGAGGATTCCATTTCCTCTTATATTCACTTTGAGATATTTTAGCTCAGCAAAACGAAGGTATTTGGGTATTTTCACTATCGATGGTTTTGTGAAAAGCAGTGGTGGTATTTTTAAGGCCAAAAGGCAATCATTCGATTTTGCGTCCTTGAAATATTACTGGAAGAAAAACGACATCGACTCCATACAAAAGGTGTACGAGTATTTGCAAAATCATTTCGATTCAATACATCATAATTATCTTCAATTATAGAAAATATAATTTGGATCCTTTTTTCAGGAAGAGCACATTTTCGAGAAGCTTTGGTTCTGTTCGAAGAAGGCCAAAGATTGCATCGGATGTGCAGAGAACTAAGAGGAAAACATGCTTTGACAGCTGTCTTGAGGAATGCACATAAAGCAGCCCTACATGCGTACACAGCGACGGAGACAGAAGATGACTTCAGTGATCTGTTAGATCCACCTGATATTCAAGGTGAGTAAATGATGCTTTTCAATTCCTTGAGTGAATTTTCATAATGATGAGATAACGTCCACTGAACATTGTCTTATTTCAGCTGCAACGAAGTTTCAACTCTCTCTCACCGCCCCAGATTTTGCACAGTATCGAGTTAGCGATTTGTTCAAGAGTTTGGGGCCTATAGCCATATTTTCGGCCAAGAGGCATTGGACCGCTCCGAGACTAGTTCAGCTGCATCGTGGAAGGGCTTCTGAAGGATTTGGATTTTCTCTCAGAGGAGACGCACCAGTCATAGTAGCAATTGTTGACCAAAACTCACTAGCAGAGGTAAAAAAATACACTCATACCTAATGCGTCTATAAATGTTCATCAAAGAGACTTGAAATTTCTGCTACGATAACCAAATGTATCGTACTGTATGTATGTACTACAGACTAAACTGATAGGCCCACATTGAAATTCCAAAACGAGCTCACCAAAAAACTTATTGAGAAAAATGAATGTTTTCGCATATTAACTTATATAATATTTCTGTTTCAGTCTGGTGGTATCAAAGAAGGCGACTTTATAGTAGCAGTAGCGGATAAAGACGTTAAATGGTCTTCTCATGATGAGGTAGTAACTTTGATAAAGAATGCAGGAGAATGTGTGAGTTTGAAATTGGTTACACCCATGGACAGAAATTATTTAAAGGTGAGTTGATCCGGGCAATATTTCCAACTTTGATATTCCGTTCATAGCCTCAAAAACTTGCTGATCCACATTTTCACCAGAGTGGAACAAAAGTTTAGACTCCCCTTTTGTTGTGGGAAGTACCACCATGGAATGTACGATTTGAGATGCAAACTCCTATGGAAATGCAATATTTTTTAGATCTTCACGTCTAGTTAATACAGCTCCTCTCGAGTTCCCTTTACTACTCCAAACGGGTAGAGTAAGATCGGCATATTTATTGCAGCAACTTTGTTCTTCTCCGATAGTTTTGTTAGTCAGATATGTCGGAGTTTGTGTTGGTACTTGCTGCGGAGAGAGTTCTCCACAGCAGTTGCGTTGTTCCACCCCAAGGTATGTGTTTCCCCAGCATCCAGATGGTACAGGATACTTCCGCTTTCGAGCTGCACAATCTCTCCTGCATCATTTTTCCGCAGAGACAGTTCTCACCACTGAGGTTATCTCTTGGTAGTGCAGTTGTTCCACATAAAGGTAACTATACGTCTCCCAGGCATCCAGGTGGTGCAAGATGATTCAATCTACGAGCTGCATATCCTTTCCGTAGTCCCCGCATCATTCTTTTTTTTAGATGGACTGTTGCACATGCGTCTTTTGGGTTCTTAATAATACTGATATTATCATCAATTTCATTATTTATATTGATATTATTCATTACAAATTTTCATATTTCAGCCGACTAAACCTACTAATAACAACAAGGGATCTGTTTCAACCCACAGCAGTAGCTCAGGTGTTTCAAGTGGAATGTCTAGTCCATCTGGATCCATGGCTCAACATAACAACAATAAAAAGTTGAACTGGAATCCCTTCAAGAAAAACACTTCATCTCGAGATGGAAAAGACTTTTTCGAAAACGTGATACTGCGATAAAAAAAAAGTTGGCATTCTACCAGAGCCC
Organism: Leptinotarsa decemlineata; assembly: GCF_000500325.1. Taxonomy (NCBI): domain Eukaryota; kingdom Metazoa; phylum Arthropoda; class Insecta; order Coleoptera; family Chrysomelidae; genus Leptinotarsa; species Leptinotarsa decemlineata. The sequence goes on along the minus strand of NW_019292441.1, from coordinate 28,214 downwards.
TACTGAGTGTTATTATATTCACTAGTACCATTTTTTTAGGTGTTCGAACATAGATAAAGTATTGAAAATGTATATTTATCCACACTTTCTTTATCTATTGCGAAAAAAGAAGCCGTAAAAATGTGATGCTAGAGATTTCGTGATCAGTGCACTTGAAGGTTTCTAGAACTTTTCATTGACAGACGTTTATGTCACTGACTTCAGTAAACAATCCCAAAATTGTCTTCACAAATTTTGGTGCTTTGTAAAAAATCCATTTTCCACTCTGTACATGAAATGTAGGATATTTTCCAGTTAATTCATTTTAAGTTAGTGAAACTTTGAAATCGATAGTAATACTAGGCAGGACTTCAATAGCTTGAGTCAAAGTACTGAGATGATATTTATATTCATGTGTATAATATTTCATAGATATATTTTTCGAATGAGTTGATCTGTTATTATTCTTCTTCAATTTCGTCAGTCGTTGAAGAAAGACAGTCGAATGGATGTACCTTATGTTAACAGATATGAATCAGTCACGATATATTTTTGTTGTTATATTTATATTCTGAAATGAGAAATTATATTTTAGTCAATAACCATCTTGAGTTTCATTTGTCCTATGACTTTCATAAAAGGCCCCCCTTTTGAGGAGCTTTGTGGTAACCTACAACACGTGTCATTTTACAGGTCTGATCATTCTATTTATGAATTCATTTTGTCAATTATGTTAGTTATGAGTTTTTTTAGTTTATATTCTACATTTTCAATGATTCATTGTTCGAGGTATCCTTTGGATAATAATTGAGTATTGAATATGATATAATGTGTTAGGAATCACACGTTAAAAGGTAAGACCTCGTTAGTCCTTAGCTCGCACAAGTTTCTCAACTATGGGGGAGACAGCTGATTAACGGAATAACGGATTTTAAACAGAACAGAAACAGTGTAGTATTTATGGATGCCTCAGAAAAAATATTTTGAAATCCCTACAACTTTCTTAAAACTATCTCAGTGGTAGGACCAAAGTTGAAATCGGTAAAACCCAAAATTCAACATCAATCCTATATATTGGTGTGCCTCAAGGTTCTGTAATGGGTGCAATATTGTTCCTTGTATACAGAAACAATATTTGCCGCATTGATAATTTTCAAGGTCACATTTCATGTCATGCCGATGATTTTCAAAGGCAACCACTGGAATGAAACTATTCACACAGCTGAGCAACATTTGAGGCAACTCAAATCATGGCTAAATAACAACAAATTGAGTATGAATATTTTTCTGATTATGGCCCAAAATTTTTCAACCTTCTTTCTGAAAACTGTAAATGGTATAAGAAAATTCAAAACTGTCTTGAAAAACTGTCTTGCAAAGAAACCAAATCCGCTTTTAAAATGAATACTGTTTCACCTCTGCTATCATTCGCCGATCACTATATTTCATTTTGAAGTTTTCCTAGCTCTCCTACCAACAACTCACTAAAACGACTAGGATAGCCTTCCAATTTCACTCATTGTATTTATTAGGCATATTCATTATATGTATTTGAGATGTAAATGATTTGTAATCATGCTGAACAGACAGGAAAGCAAGCAATACAGGTATATTTCATACATTAGCGAGATAACTCTGTAGTCATATATAATTGCAAGTCTGCATTGAATGGATGTGCGTGTGCGACTAACTAGCCTTTGGCCAGTATTACGAGAGGAGTTCTTACCACTACATATTTCAGTTAATCAGACGTCAAGCACGTACGTTACCATAGAAAAGTATGATTCCAAAGATGAATTCGCTCCATTGTTACCTCAGCTAGCTTTGGATCTCCGAGTGTCATCACATTTGAGACAAGATCCGTACGATCTCCAGTGTCGAGGCATACTTGTTTGAACGATCATGTGGTATCTGTGGTCTATAATTTCCATCATACAAGGCCACTAATTCACACAAGATTATTTATATAACACATCAGACATGACCCACATGATAATTTAAACACTCCAGAATTTTCCGAAACTGAACTTTTACCTTTGCTACCTTTGTTATTCTCATTGTGCATGACTGAGTTGTTGTTGGTTTTGAAAGCAATATTTACACCTTCGTTGTGCAGAACATTTGAAATATTCGTAGTGGGTTAAGGTTAATTTCACTAGTTCGGACTTCCATTGTCTACTATATAAAATGATTTGAAATCCCTGAAACAAGTAAAAACTTTCACAATGGAGAAGGAAATCCACAACGAATTGCCATTCTTAGACGTTTTGGTGAAGAGGACCGACACTAAGTGGGAAACATCTGTATACCGAAAACCCNCTGAGAGTTGTCGTTCGTATGGGGGCGATAACTGATTAGCGGAAAAACAGATTTTATACGACTGCTATCGTAATCATTGTTGACACAACAAAGGTGTAAATACTGCTTTCAAAATCAATAACAAAGATGAAAGTTCAGTTTCAGAAAAATCGGGACTCTCCGATTTTTCTGAAACTGAACCCACATGTATATATACATGTGGGTCATGTAATATATACATGACCCACATGTATATATTATCATGTGGGTCATGTCCAATGTTTTATATAGGTCAAACTGGAAGAACGTTTAAAGCACACATAAAGGAATTGAGAAATAGTTTCCAGAATGAAACAAATAGTCCACATATATTACAATAATGATAACAATTCATTCTCCTGTTGTTTTACATTTTTGTACATACATATGACACAGTGCAGAAGATAAGCGGGGAAGGGAAATAAATGGGCAAACCTACAGAAGATCAAGTCTGTGTGTAGAGAATTGCCACCCATTTATTCAGACGCCTGAAACACAACAACAGCCTCAGACCTTCCATCACTTTCACAACGGAGAAGGAAGTCCACAACAAATTCCTTAGACCTACTGGTAAAGAGGACCGACACTAAGTGGGAAACATCTGAATAATGAAAACCCACTCACACGTGACAATATCTGAACCACGACTTCAATCACAATCAATCGACTAAAAGAGGAATCATCAAGACTCTATCAGACCGTGCTTTCGGGCTCTGTAATACTAAGGAAGGTCTTGAGAAGGAACCAGACATCATCAAAAATGATCTTCAACGGAATGACTACTCCAAAGCGATGGTGGAACAGACTTTGGGTAAAAGACATCAGGAGCCTCACAAGCAAAGAAGCCGTCACAACCAGTGCTTGCACTTCCCTACATCAGAGGATTATCAGAAAGGATAAGAAGAACTGTATCCAAGTACAATATCGGAAACACTATTCATAGCAGCCTCACCAGGTCACCACAGCGAAGGGAAACCAGCAAATCAGGAATAGCAGAGCATGTTTGGACCCTTCAACATAACATCGAGTGGTCCCAAGCTGAGATCATACACAGGGAGGAACATTGGTTTAGGACGAAATTCAAAGAAGTCGCATACATGTTGTTCAGCAATGTATTCAGCCAAGCTAGCGTAGAGATACACAACATATGGAAACCCTTAATCAAGCTAAAAATGGCCAACTCCCGCCAAACGGTCATCTCCCACTAAACCGGTGAAACAAAAAAGGGAAGCGGAAATAAATGAAAGTACTCGAATGACCCATAAGTAGTCATTTCTCGGAAAAATTAGTCCAGTCATTACCCCAAGACGATTGTGGATACTAACAATTGAAACGTTGTGAAGTAACTTGGCTTGGAATCTGAATCATCTTGGAATCATTTCGGCAACTGATGACGTTAACTTGATTGGTAGTACACTATTCGCGAATAGTATTATAGCTTTGTTAACAACAGGTTTTTTTTAGATGGCTAGTGTGTCGCCTTCTTTTCTGTGTCCCTGATGTTCAAAAAATTGTTAATATAATAATAGATGGTTGAATCCTAAACTTTCTGTTCCTAGATGAATACTGAATGAAGGAACCGAATATCAGGGTAACAAGAATCAATACCTAACGCTTGAATAAAAGCGGTAGAGGACGATTCACAGCAACATGTACGACTAGATAAAGTTAATTTTAAAGTTAATGCGTGAAATCCCTTTCAACAACATCGTAAACAGAGAAAATATATAAAATCCACAATCATCTACAATATACTGCACAATTGTTCAATTGATCAATAATGAAGTGCCTGTCATACCAGTTATGAATAATTCGAAGAAGTGGGTTCAAAGTCCATGAACTCAAGATGATTACGATTGCTCTTCAATTATTATGATTAATCGTTTTTCATTTTGTTAATTTCTTGAAATGTTCGATTTGATGTTAATATTATCAAAAAATTGAAATAAAACAAATTTCTGAACTCAATTGTTCAATAATCATTTCTAGATGTAAAATATGACGTCACACTAAAGAGAGTGTCTCAAAATGTGACCAGCTGTGACAAGAACGGGGGTTGAGACTCATGAAATTCGTGTGACGTAATTTATAGATAACCCCTTAGATTTCCCATATGAGTCCATATGAGTTCACAATTTCTGTTATCAATCCCTCGATATTCCTACAGCTTCAGCCCCTCCTAGGCATCCACCACTGGCCGAGCGTCTTCTGACGTCACAGTGCGGCGCTTGCCCGTTACCGCCGATCCGAAGATCGATTTTATCATCGCTTGCACTGTGTGTGTGACTTACGTCAAGCATGCAGTCTAACCATTTCAATTACCGTATCTATTTATGTGCGAGTGTGGTGTCGTAGTAGTGAAATCGAAAAACTATTCGCGGTGGAAAGTTCGTTACGCGTTATCGCTTTTCGAAAAAAGCACTCTCAGTTTCGAGTGGGGAAAAATGCGTGTCTACGGTTGAGAAGGTAGAGTGCGCCAAATTGATTGTTTTCTAAAGGGAAAAGGAATGATAGGTACACGACAAATGGGTGCTTATGTGATACATTCCTCGACCCGTTATTAAATTCTTTGAGAAACTGAGTGCATAGAGAATGGACATGTCCAAAAGCATGGTTCACGGTGTTACTCTAATGGAGGAGAATTCTGCTCCTTCCGCATTTTAGTGATACAGGAATTGTTCATCTACTCATTTGCTTGGGTAATCCCTAGCAAGCCACTTCACTGCTTAGTTAACCCTCCAAGATCAATGAAAATCTTTTCTGTGAAGCTGAAACATTTATCAACATAGTTTACATGAAATAATTCAATTAACTTGTTCAAGATTACTAGAGGTAGTAAATTAATTTACTCGTTTGCTCAAGAGGTAGTTCAATCAGTTCCAACTCGAACTTGATACGTTTATAACAAAAATGCAAGATCCAATACTGTTTTTATATTTTACTTCCTGTTCTATGGATAAATATGGATGAAAGGATATAAAATGATATACCTACTCACAAGCATGCTCATCAATTTTACTCTAATGGTGGTGCTTCTTGGATCTTTGGAACTTTGATGAAATGTTAATTGTATATCAACTCATTTTCTTGGTCTCCCATAGCAGCTCTTCCCTAGCAAGTATAGCAACTATGAAAAATGCCCCTCCAGAAATTTTTCTTCTAGTCCTTCCAGTTCAACCTGAAACCACACGAATTTTCATTCATATGAGCTGAACGGATAACGAGTATGTTTTTTATTTGTAATATACCGGGTGATTCTTTAAGGTGACTCACCCCTATAACTTTTTTATTATTGGAGATAAAAAAACGAAATTTGGGGGTTGTGTGTTATAGTTCAATCTCCATTTTTTGACATATTCACTTGCTTTGCCGTACTTCTGGTTTGACCGGAAATAACCCCAACTTTCGAATTTTAAAAGGGACATCCCATATATTTTTACTTATTTCGATCGAGATTGACATTCTCAATCCAACAATACTTCACTTGTCAATATTTGACAAATAAAATCAGTTTTATTCCATTTTTTAAAATCTAGAATGACATTGATCGTGTAAATCGCTTCATTCTTGATCAAGTAACATGGGAAAACTTCGACTTTGAGGCTTATGACTTCACAGTCGTTTAAAGAATCAATTCAAAGTGGCAAATATGAATTTTTCCAGTTAATTTGATTTTTTCAAATGCAAAGGGGGTGGCTCGTAGGCTTTTTGTGAAAGATCATTTTCTGACGAATAATTTAATGCCACATACTTTCACTTTATTTCCTCTATTTTTCTGAATAATTGCAAGAAACGATACTTATGCACCAAGTCCTGTTATTCTAGTTATCCGTGACAAACAATTGAAGCTGTTGCTAGGACTACCTAAACAAATAGGCTAATGAATATGCAGTCACTTTTTAAACTTTATTTGTTGTGTAGTTTATATTTAAATATGGCAAATTATACTAGAAACGAAAAAATGACATGTTGCTAATTTACGGAGAAACAAAAAAGAATGCTACTGATGCAATTCGAATTTATGCTCAGAGGTGCCCTAATCGTCGCCATCCCACTCGGCATTATTTTCCAAAACTGGAAAGCCAAATGCGAAATGAACCAGAAGAAAATGCCAATAACTTCATCGTCAGTGAAGAAAAATAAGTAGACGTGTTGGCCTATGTTGATCATTCAAGTACCAACTACACCAACATCTTTACCTCAATGATCACAACCGAAGATTGACTTATTGCAACTAGTTTTTGACTTAATACAGAGAAGATGTACGTTTTCCATTTAAAATCATTTATTCAGATGGAATCCGATTCACCAACTTGGTTATGTTCAATAGGAATAANAAAGAACGACTCTACGTCCCACACAGCTCAAGCCAGATTGGATATTCTGCACGAGTGATTTGAGAGCATGATCTTCTCATGTGGAGGTGATGTGAACTGGCCACCGAGATCGTGCGATTTGACTCCGTTAGACTTTTTCTTGTGGGATTTTCTCGAGCCATAGGTGTATGTGAATGAGCCACATACCACAGTGGTCCTCAAAGTTAACATAACCCATGTCAAATTCAGTCCGATTTATGCGTCAGAGTTATGGAAAATTGGATGTTTTAGATGCGCTCCACCCAGAGAAGCAGTTGCGGAAATTTGAACGATGTTGTATTTTACACATTATGGAATCAATAGGTCTTTTAATTGAATGAAAAATTTCGATGATATCTCAGACATACTCCTTTTTATTTGAATTCAAATTTATCTGTTTTTAAAAAATATGTTTTTCCGTTGATCAGCTGTCGCCCTCATACGAACGACAACTCTCAGAAGTTGAGAAATTTGTGCGAGCTAAGGACTAACGAGGTCTAACCTTTTAACGTGTGAATCGTAACACGGTTGCAGAACCATCCCAGCTTCAACCAGATAAATTCTCTCGAGAAAAATATATGGTCGAGGCAGGAATCGAACCCACGGCCTTCAGATCGTGAGTCGGGCGCACTACCACCGCGGCCAATTCCACAACAGATAGAAAGCACTTAATGAAAGACCGTATATTATTTTGTATTCAAAATGTGAATTGTATTCAATTTGTATTCAGTGTAAGAAGCTGGATTTTTGGACGGATTGTAATTGAAGAGAATACAAGTTTTGCAAGGTACACAAAGTAATACTTCAATAATAAAAAACTGAAGCAATTATTCAACTAGTTATCCATTTACTTTTCTACAAGATGAATCTGAGCAAGTTTCTGATTGAACTGAGAACACTACAAGAACTTTGGAATATAAAAGACAAATTTCTACAGGTGCATTTGATTTTTTTATCATTAGAGCAAAGAAAGAATTTCCTGGACGGTGTACTAGATGTAACTTTCTTATTCATCAGAATTATTAAATTTGAATTGTTTCGTTGAAATCAATTGAATAAAAAATTTCAAAAACATGTGGTGAGTATAAAATGAAGGAAAAATGGACAATTTTTTTCCCAAATTACTTCAAGAAATTCTCAAAGGTTTTTTTTAAATTTCTTCAAAAAACGTCAAAATTGACAGTTTCAGACAACTAACGTGACAGTCATTTTGAAGCAGAAGCTGCGAACTTCAATGATGTCACTGTAAACAGCCCTCCTTATTGGTAGAAACAGATGTTCCATTCTCTATCATTATGAATTTTTGCCTCAACAAATACATTTCATATAAGAAAATATTGAATTCAATTATCGAATCTTCAATGGTGCACTCTAACATCAAAATTTATTTGTAGCGGTGATGAAAAATATTTCCTAATTAGTGCGATGATTTAACTACAGAGTGAGGCGGAAGGAATTGAAGGAAGTTTTCAAGATGGGCAACTCCTGTAGCAGCGGTCAGGCTCACAAGGACAAGGACAATATGTCGCAGAGATCTGAAGAGTGAGTAATTCATTATGCACATGTCGTATTCGAATAACAAATCACTGCTATATTTCCACGTGACAGTTTACAAAATCGTGTGCACTTGTTTAGCTAGAATCGACAGTCCAAACTGTCGATAAGCCATAATCGATCTGTAGTAATCGACAGTTCAAAGTATCGACAATTGAAAGTCAATTAAAGTCGACAGTTCAACTTGTTTGACGAACATGATCTTTTGAATTTTCGATTAACCATAATAAACCGACAGGTTGAATAGTTGATTCTCCGTAAACCATAGTTAACACTGCCGATTAGCCACAAACGACTGTTTAGACTGTCGATGTCGATTATCGACAGTTCGAACTGTCAATCAGTTATAATCAGCAGTTCAAACTATCGATCATATATAATCGACATATCAAACTTTCAAATGCCCATAATCGTCAGAACATACTGTCGGTTCCAACTGTCAATTGATCATAACCGACAGTTCAAACTATCGATCATCTTCAATCGACATATCAAACTATCGAATGGCCACAATCGACAATATATTCGTCGGTTATCTATAGTCGATCATTCAAACTTAAAAATAATAGATGAAATTATCGTGCAACTATTATCGACAGTCTGAACAGTCAATTAGCCGTAACCGGTAGTTCGAACTGTCCATCAGCCGTAACCGACAGTCGAAAATGTTGATTATTAATAATAATCGATCATTCAAACTGTCGAGTAGTCATAATCGACAGTATAACCTATCGATCAGTCATACTCAATAGTTAAAACTTTCACTTATCAATAATAGACGTACAGCAACTTTCAGAGTATCGATCAACTATACTCGACAGATGAAACAGTCGATTAGCTATAACCGACAGTTTTGACTGTTTAACAATGATCGGCAGTTTGAAGTGTGGACAATTGAAACTATTGATCAGTTATAATCGACAAATCAAGCTGTCGATTAGCTCATAATGCATAGTTTTAACTGTTAATTATCTATAATCGACAAACAGCATCTATAAATAGCATCTATAAACTAGAATCGACAGGTCGAACAATCGATTAGCCGTAACCGACAGTTGAAACTATCAATTATCCGCAACCGACAGTTTAGACTCTCGATGTCGATTATCAACAGTTCGAACTGTCAATCAGCTATAATCGACAATTCAAACTATAGATCATCTTCAATCGACATATCAAACTTTCGAATGGCCACACTCGAAATAATATACTGTTGGTTATCTATAGTCGTAGTGGTAAAATTATCGATCATCTATAATCGACAGCTCAAATAGTCGATTACCCGTAATCGGCAGTTCAAACTGTCCATCAGCCATAACCGACAGTCAAAAGTGTCGATTATTTATAATCGATCGTTTAAACTGTCGATTTGTCATAATCAATACTTCAACCTGTCGATTACCTATGATCAATAGTTTAAACTGTCAATTACCTTTAATCGACGACCATCATCTTTCAAATTATTGATCAACTATAATCGACAGATCAAACAGTCGATTAGCCGTAACCGACAGTGCAAACTGTCGATTAGCCACAGCCGACAGTTTAAACTATCAATGTCAATTAGCAATGATCGACACTTTGAAATGTGGATAGTTGAAACTGTCGATTAGTTATATAAATCCCAACAGAGATTTATGGTTTTAAATCGTAACCAGCTGTCGCATCCCTACGAACGACAACCCTCAGAAGTAGGGTTAGCTAGGGCGAACTAAGGATTAACGAGGTCTTACCTTTTAACGTCCTAACACGGGTTGGACGATAGCAAGTGAAAATCGATCGTTCAGACTGGGGCAGTCAATTCGAGTGAGTGAACAAAGCACCCACGTCGAACCGCCTGGCTACCGACCGCCAAATATACATAATCAACAGCTTGAACTATCGGTTATAGATAATTGACAGCTTGAAATGTTGATTATGATCAATCAGCAGTTCCAACTGTCCATTACAAAATCAAAACGCCCTGTAGCGTCTTCACGATTTGCAACTGAAAGAAAAATGACAGCAGGATAATGACAAATATCAAAGGCAGTATATTGGTGATGTGAAGTTTATCGACAATAGACTTTCCGGGTCGTTATTGGTTATTGGCAGGCCGACACTGGCGCCTGTCAAACTGGCTGGCCCACGACCGACATTATCAGTGTTATCAATAAGGCGCAAAATTCTCGAAGTTTGTGCGTTTTGATAAAATACACATATTATTGAAAGACATTTTCAATTTTCATATATCAAATGAAAGTCATTTCCCACAAGACTTTTCAATTTCTGGAAAACGTTAGTGGCGCAGTCGGTAGGATTTAAAAAGTGACTGAGTTCATCGCTTCAGTTGTTATTGTCTGCTCGAAATCGCAAACGGTACGCATCTATTGTGAAAACGGCATCTTATAGACAACAGGTAGAAATCAAAAAGTTTTTTGAAAAATGATTTTTTTAATGCATGAAAATTATAAGAATGATATTTTACGATATGTGTTTAGAATCAGACTAATTCTTCTAAAAAAAATACTTTTTTCAAATGAAGAAATACATGTAAAGTGAGTTTTAATTATATCACGGAGGTTATGTACAGCGCCATCTGCCCGCGAATAGATCAAGCAATAATGTCGATATATCAAGTAGGTTACGTAAAGCGCCATCTGCCCGCGAATAGATCAAGCAATAATGTCGATATATCAAGGAGGTCACATACAGCGCCATCTGCCCGTGAATAGATCAAGCAATAATGTCGATAATTCTGTCAAATACAGACCCCGAGCTTGAGAGCTATAAACAAACATAGATTTCAACAGAGGGTCCCAGAATTCAGTTAACTTATGAGTACCCTATTCGAATCTCCCTGTCACTCAAATTTCTGATATTTCCAGGTTTCCAGGACGTTTCGTCTGCTAATGCGACAGACATTATCAAAGGCGATGCGGCAACGCATACACTTGTGCCAGCGTTTTTTCCTTACCACGAAGTAGCTCTGTTGTACACTCTTTTTTATGTCCTTGACCTATCTCAGCGATTCGGTTTTTATCTTCTCAATCTTACGTTGACTGAGGCGTGATAACCCCAGGGATCCTTTAATATTTTTGTAGAACAAACACAAGCACTACAGGACAATCCTCAAGACGTTCTTAGAGCAGTGCCTGTCCCAGGAGTATATCAAATCAAATCAAATCACTTCATTTCTTTAAGACAACATATAGTTGTATAAGAAAAAGTCATGGTTACAACTGCATGGTAGTACGGTTGGGATTTAAATGAAGGAATGTACAAAAGTAAAATAACAGTACATTAAGGAATATATAGCACTATAAAAAACATGTTTACATAGTAAATATGCAAATACATAGTAGGTACACTGAATATTGACTTATATAAAAAACAGATTGACATTAAATAAAAGTTCAAGTTAAAAGTATTCATTTAAAGAGTATAGACATTTCTCAACCAGGTATCCTTTGAGTTTTTTTTTAAGTACGTTCATGTTTTAAGCTTTTGATAGAGGAAGGTAAGTTGTTGAAAATCTTTGCGCCAATTCGAGCTGGAGCTTTATAGGAAATATTGCCTTTAGACAGTCGTAATCGTAAATCATCCTTACGACGTGTGTTGTATTCGTGAAAATCTTCATTTATGAAAATTAAATCCATATTTTTGAACACATAAATACAGATTTCAAATATGTAGAGGCCTGTACAAGTCAGAATTTCAAATCTTTCAAAGGTTTCTCGACAAGAATAATCTTTTTTCACACCAGCGATACACCTTGATGATTTTTTTCTGTGATACGAGGACGTTATTCGACAGTGTAGAGTCTCCCCATAGGCAAATACCATATCTCAGTCGAGTCTCTACTTGTGCGTAGTATAAATTTATTAATTGTTGCTGTGTCAAAACAACTTTGAGATTCCTGAACATATAGTGGAGAGATGAAAGTTTGAAAATCAGGAGCTTGCAATGTTCTTTTCAATCTAAATGTGAGTCAACGAATAATCCTAAGAATTTACACCTGTTATTTATAGGCAGATGTGTATTATTTAAAATTATATCTACATCTACCAATTCCCTCTGATGACTATGGAATTTCACAAGGTTGGTTTTGTCTGCATTAAAATAAAGAGTAATTTGATTGAACCAAGAACTGAGTTGGCATAGAGCAGTTTCACAGGTTTCTTTTAGTTCTATTTGATTTCTGGTGGAAATCAGTAGAGAACTGTCGTCTTCATAAATAGTCATCTCAATATCCGGAAAGGAATTTGCGTTTTCATTTATGTACAAAATAAAAAGAACTGGGCCCAAAATAGATCCCTGTGTCTGAGCAAAAATAATGTGAATCGTTTGGAAATTCATGAAGTTGTAGAAGAATAACACTTCATTATTTTTTATGTTTTGATATTTCATTTCCATAAATCTTCAGATTTTTCGATATCTCTTCATTCTTCTAGAAGAGATAGCTACATCATTTAAGTACGACTTTCAAAGAAAGAAAGAGTTGAATTAAATATCAGTGAAAACTCTGATATATTCCATCTTTTTTCGAACTTTGAATAACGAAAGTGCGAAACTTTTAGAGACGGGCAGAAAAAAATTGTTTCAATTAATGTACGTTTTAAATTTTTTTCTTCCATTCGCAGTATCTCCTGATGTGACGCCTTTTTCGTGAAATAATCTTCTAAACAAATTTTTTCCAAGTAGTGGAGTAACTCTTCATGAAATATTGTGTTGGAGAATTTCGCTAAGTCAATAAAGATGCAGTGGTTATGATTTTTTTACATCTTGATTTCTGTCATTCTCTAAAGCTTTCATTTCAATCTTTGACCCCTTATTATTTCGTATAATATGTCTATATCTTCTTCTTGGTGTTTCTTCGGGCTCCAAATTCTTTTGGGAATCTTCTTTTATGCAATTCAATATTTATTTTCGTCTCTGTTAGACATGCTGTCTCTGTTGCATTGATTATGACAGTCCTGATTGCCGCGCTACATATCTCCATTTTGGTGTTTCTATCAATGTTCTCATCTCTTACTAACTTTCTCATTTTCAAGTGACTACTTCTTTGCTTCTGTTACTCGAACTCTCAACTTTGATTCACAGGTATATGGGTCTTTCATATTATCTATGGTATAATATTTTCTGTCTCTTGTGGCTGGTGTCAGATCGAAAATGAATCGCATGCGTATCTTTCTGTGATTATCTTTTTGTTTTCATTATTGCTATGTTCGATCGAATTTCAAAAAGTATCTTTGACAGGTGTCTTCTCATATTACTTCTGTTTTTGAATCTATATTTTTCACTACTAGTGTTGATTGTTGTCTTTTCATCGAATCTAAGGCTGGCCAATTATCTATGAGAAAAAAGTTACTAGGTTTATGGCATCTGGTTGTTTTCCTCAATCTGGAGCCTTCATGGTCTTGCCCTAGAGAATTCTTTCTGTATACTTCTCTACTCTACTTCTCTCACTCCTTGATCCATTCTGGCCTGCAGAATGGATCAAACATTTATTAGATACTTAAAAAAATATATTCAATATGTCTAATGGTTTTTGAAATAGTCATATCAACACGAATAAACTACTTTTCGGTGAGTAATTTAATTAAGAACTCATTATTGAAACGATAATGATCGTATAAGTTTTATGGGAGGTATGTTTATGAAAATTCATTGTTACAGAGCCCTGTAGAAGAATTCAATTAAAATGCAAACGTTTGCAGAAAAACAATTGTTTTTTTTCAGAAAAATTGATCCTGTTACCCAACCAATCTTTCTTCAGTAAAAATTATTGAATCACTAAACTATTCAACTTCAATTTTTATTTCATCATTATTTTGTCACTTTTCGTGTTGTTCACGATTCATTTGATTCATTTACCATTCACAGAAAAATTGAAAGAACATGTATGTAAATGGTTTATGGAACATATTCTACACGTATTAATTACATCCATTGAAAATAACATCATCTTATGCATTCGCAATCCTTCAAAGAAACTCATAAAAATGGAGAAAATCTCGAACTTTTTTCGAAAAGATGTGCTAATACATTTTGACGAAGCCATCCGTATTGCCTATCCCCTTTCAATTTATTAGAAATCTTAGCATGTCTCAGAAGGCTCAAAGCGAATAAATAACTGAATAGTGAGATGAGGCTTTGTCGTGATTTTTATAGCTCGAAATTCCGTCAATAGAAAACAGGTATATTTAGAAGCGGCGAGAAATAGCGTTAAGGAGACATTTATCAATAGATTTAGGGCACTTTCATTTGAAAGCATAACAGATTTTGAGTATGATACCGAGGGATGATAACAATTCATTGGTGTTATTGCAGGAACAATAATAATAATTTTCCCATAATTTTTCAACAGGTTCAAGAAAAGGTTATCAATGAACAATAATTGGTTGCGATTTCTCAGATCCCGAACCTGTTATATCTGGGGCGGCCCAGGGAAGCACCCTTGGGCCACTATTATTTTCAGCTTCGAAATTTTCTAGAATGCATGAATATGTTGACGATACTCAGATCTATTTTTTTTCCAATGCAGATAGAGAAAATTAATTCTGATTTGAAATATATTCATGATTGATTTGAGTCAGAACTCATTGAATTTGGTAACAACTGATTTGAACAACGGACCGAGATGAAAGTGCTAAAATGCAATGCTTCCAACAAATTCATCTTTCTTCCTCTACTGCACATATGTAGAATTTTCATGTTCAAATAAAGAAATAAATGAATTGAAAAAAAAACCCAATTTCAAAACCAACTAGAACTATGCAGGTTCGAAACACGTGTCGCGGTTTTTGTAAAACCTTTTATAATGAAAATCATACAATAAACTGTATTGACTAGTTTTTTTATAATAGTCAGTTAGTTTGGCGCATGTTTGGAAATAAAGCTGATCATCCCCCGTTAATAGTTCCATTTTCAGATGATTCAATAATAAGCTTTGCACGGACTAGTTATCAGTCATATTAGAAAATGCTAGTTGAAGTTTCAGAAAATCACATACGTTTCTGCTACTTCTTGAACATTTACTACGAAGTAAACAAGTGACAAGTGAGGATTTTTCAGCAAAAGATCTACAAACACAAGACGAGGTAGACTGTACGGAATCATTCATCCCGAGCGGTCAGTAGTATTGATTCTGCTATTGTTTTGCTCACGAAGAGTATTCAACAGGAACTCGGAGCAATCCTCTTTTGTCCTAACGAGTATCTAGTGGACTTCAAAAACTCCAGGAAAGATGATACATTCTTACGAAACTGCAACTGCATGAATACTTGTTTGAGTTTATTAAATAAGTAGGAACCATTCTCATTTCGTTCATCGTTAAAACACTTGTGAAATACTATTCATGTAGCAAGTGTTCCCTAAATTATCTAATCCAATTTTATTCGCAAGATTTTCAGGACAACGGTCTACTGATTCGTAAGGAAGGACATGTTCCTCAGAATCTGTATCAGAACCATTTCTCAGGCCGCAATCGATCCTTCCAAGTGATGAAGGATTTCGTGGAGGGATCGATTCGGCTCTTGCTTTTTGAAGCTCTTCCACTTGAAGGTAACCAGAACCACGAGGACTGCAGCTCATATATGGGGGCAAGAATGACCTAAGTCCATTGACCGCACTGAAAAAGAAGAAGGTAGATCAATCACTTGCGAATTAACCTTGATGAATGACTGATGAATGAATACATATCTCGGCTTGTTTCGAAGAGATTTTAGTTCAATGGAAATTCATGATCTCAACAAAATTATTTGAAGCAGGAACAGTTCCAAGAACCGAAGCAGCATTACCACATTGAATAGCAATACTAATTATTTCTATCAAAAAAGATGTAGAACGGTAAGCTTTCGTTGCTTGGTCTATTCTCCTTCCGAGGTCGTGAACGAATAACAGAGACTCCTGGCTGTAAATACCAAAAGTTTCAACCGCTACTGGATGGAACAGATTGTTTTTACTAAGATTTTGGTATTTTTTTCATTTTAATTTTTCGCCAGACAATGCTGCAGTTCCAGCAGACTTAAAACTTTCTGCTTGATGGGAAGCCGCGACCATGTCAATGCAGGTGAAGTCCCATACTACAGGTATTGATGACTCAGATAACAATTTTGTTATCTCAGGTACAGGTTTAATTATCCTACCTAAATGACACTGTATAGTGAAGGATTTGTTTGTCAAACTGCGTCAGTTTACTTGAGATTGGTTTAATAAACCGATACCGGTGAAAACACATAAAAATCTCAGTAGAAATTATATAATAGTTATTTTCTCTTTCCTGTATTCAAAAATGGAAGTGATGATGAAAGTGGATGCTGCATAAATCTTTTATTCCTGGGAATTCAAGGAAATGGAAAGAGTAGACAAAGGTACTGTCATTCGGCAAATCAAAATATCCATTTTATTGATATACAGAGCGTTCCAAAGAAAACTTGTTTCCCCCTGTTAGTCAGAAACGGAAGTATAATCGAAAATTTCAATTGGCCGATGGCATGAATTATATTGGACCGCTGTAGTTTGTGGCTTATTCACATATACCTGCAACTTAAGAAAACTCTACAAGAAAAAGTCTAACGGCGTCAAATCGCATGGTCTTGGTGGCCAGTTCACACCACCTCCATGTGAGATGAACATACCCTCAAGTCGCTCGTGCAGACTATGAGCTGTGTATCACCAGCGCCATCCTGTTTGAACCACTCACGCTGGTGACAGTGATGGCCTGGCCAACATCGTTCTCGAAGAAATATGTACCGATGCTACCACCAGTCCAAAATCCACACCAAACTGTGACTTTTTCGGGATGCATTGGACGCTCTTGGATCTCATGTGGATTGATATCGTCCCAAATTTGACAATTCCGTTTGTTCACGTATCCATTCATCCAGAAATAGACCTCATCGCTGAAGATGATTTTTCGATAAAAATCAAGGACAGTTGCCAACTGCTCCAAAGCCCATTCAGCGAACACACGTCGTTGTCTATGATTGTTTATCTTCAGTTCCTGGATCAGTTGAAATTTATGTGGGTGCAGGCCCGAGTCACAGAGCAAAATTTGCCAACTTGTGGTCTGCGAAAGGCTGAGTTTTTGTGAACGACACAAAATCCAATGCCTTGGATTCTCCTGCACACTCTCACAGACAGCAGCGATGTTTGCGACAGATTTTGCGTTTCGTCGATATAAGTATGTTGGTACGTTGGCCCAACAGAACACCCATTTTGATAAAAGAATGTTGTTGAATACTTCATCCATCCATGGTGATTCAATAAAACAGACTGATTAAATGACAACTATTTGTTTAAAGATGATTGAAGATGTTTCATGATGAATTTTATTAGTTCGGACTTCCATTGTCTGATGTTATATAAAATGATTTAAAATCACTGATAGAACTGATAAAAAAGAATAATTGAAAAAAATAGATGAAAAAAACAACTATATCAAGCAAGAAACCCTGAAATTGAATGAAATACAAGTTAAAATAGAACAATTGAACAATAAATGAAAAAATAAAAAATTAAGAGATTCCTAGCCAAGTTACTTCATGATATCGTTATTCATAATATTACTGTGTTGACTTATTTCTACACTCTCATGGGCATCTAGTTGCCTGTTGTTGTTAACTTGTCTAACTAATCTTAATCAACTGAAGTCTATGAAATGGTTTTGTTGCTAAATATGATTGGCGACTGCTGATTTTTCAGGTATTCCATATTTTAAGTGTGCTATGTGTTACTCATATCTTAGTTTAATAGATCTTTTCGTCTGTCCATAATATTTTGCATCGCAGTCCTTACATTCAATTATGTAAATTCCAGACTCTTCCGAATTCTCGACTTTGTCTTTTGGACTTCCCACTTAAAAACCACCTTCATGCCTAGTTCCTTGAAAATATGATCCGGGGGTATATAATGATTGAGATTTGAAAGTGCTCCAATCACTCATTTATGGGCGATAGAGGATTGCTGTGGTCATTTTACTTTGCTCTGAGATGATCCAGGATCTAAATTATTATTCCATTACATTCCAAAATGTTCTGGGATGTAAAGGACTTTGTGGAATGTTCCTGAAAACTCCGGAATGTTCTTGATTGTTTCAGAGCTTTCTGGAGGACAGAACTCCCAGTTCCTATATCTTCAAAAGTACGGCTCTCAAATGAAATTGGGAACCTTTCCATCATGAGAGTTTCATGATGTGTTCCTGATGCTTGAGATAACTTAGTCAACTGAGTCAAATTCTTAGTTTCACTTTCTACTATAAATTCAAATACAAACTTTAAAAAGTATTTTTTTCTAACAAGAGTGTTACAGAGTTGAAAACAGAATTGAGAGACTTTTTAAGTAAGGTGTCACTCAACTATAATTCACATTTGAAATTCTTGACATAAGGATTGTTGTTGGAAGGGTGTGGTCCCTTGAAAATGAAGTTCATGAGTTTCACGATTTTTTAACTGACTCAAAATCAAATAGCTCATTCAGGGTTGCTCGTTTAAACTCGAGTACACCATATACAGTGTGAAACACTTAAGATGAGGACATCCTTGTATTTTAGTCATTTTTGAAAGCAGATAGTTAATTTTTGATACAGGCATAGACCTTCAGTTACAGCGTCAAACCCAGCGTATTGCGTTCCTGCAAAAAGCAAATTATCCATGTTATGCTTCGCGTTGATGATACCGAAATGAGTTATTTGGAAAAGTTGCTTTTTTGTTGCTCAAAGTTCGATTTTCAATTACTGGTTCTAAATAAGAAGCTACGAGAATAATAAATTCGTAATAATATAGGAATAAGATTAAAAAACTAATATTCATCATGAAAAAATTCAAACTTTGATTAGCATCAGTTACTAAAAAGTCACAGCGACATCGGTTGAAATTAAATGACAATTATTGAAGCGAATTCAACAGGGAATGAAATGAACAATAATATTGGAAGTTACTTCCAAATATTGTCTCTCTCACCTGCCCCGCTATCAATTCTGATAAATTTTTCAATTATTTTTCATTATAATTGGCCACTCTTCTATGTTTTGAAATACTTATTTCACGATAGGCTTGTCGTATTCTCTCACAAAGTTCTTATAGATTTCGTGACCTAGACTCATGAATCCTATTTTTGACAGTTCCCCAGAAGTAAAAAATCCATTGGCATCATGTTAGGAGAGCGAGGAGGCCATTGTTCATATGGAGTATTTCTACCAATCCAACGTAATGGAAAATGCTTGTTTAACCACTCTCGAATCACCCAAGAATTATGAACAGAAGCTTCGCCTAGCTGAAAGTATATCTCTTGTCTCAAATTGAGGAGTAGATTTTCGATGATTTTCCATAATTCATCATCAAAAAATGCAATGGTCGTGCAGCGGTAATGGTATTAATGAAGAAAGATGGTTCAATCGAATTTGAACACCCAAATCGCGATCAGTTCCTGAACTGAACACGTTGGCGATAACCATCCCCGCATTCCCGTCACCCTAACATGACTTCAAATTTAATTTTATGACTCTTCAGCCAATCATGAAACTCGGTAAGTAAAAATTACCAATACGAACCCCCAAGTCTACAGTCCACATGGACTAGTTAGCTGCAGGTTAATTTCTATGTATTGGTTATTTCAGCCTTTGAGAGTGCCGCTACCTTAAAATGTGCACGATATCGTTTACTTCGACTATACCCTAAAATTCAATGTGTATTGTCAATAGTCGTAGTTGGACGATTCTTTAATACACTTCCGATTCGAGTAAAAAGTTTATTCACGAAGACTGCCGTTCCATGTCGAATGCAATGAGGTTGCGGATGTATTCTGTTGAATTATTGAGCAACTTGTCTGCTACTTCGAGCACCATCACCAAATAACCTTATTATTTCATATTAGTCAATGGGCTATGCTTGAAGACTGGCAATAAACAAATCTAAAGCAAACAGAACTTCAAAAGTTCAAGCCAGTCTCTATATACCTACACAGTAGGTTTAATGGACTGACGCCTATCAGAAAACAACTACTTCCCTGGCTAATACCACGAAGGGCGTTGGATTATATCAGACAGGCGTCAGTGCAGGAATCTTCACAGAAAATGTCCTGCATATGCAATTGGCAATACAACTGAAAGAGTCGACCTTCAATTATGGAACGGGCACACTTGCAGACCGGTTTCGGGCTTATTAGCCACTCA